>JALPQI010021159.1:0-23172 GCA_025490895.1 Thaumatotibia leucotreta
CCAATTAATATCGATCTGAGACCAAAATTAAGAAAAACGACCTTCATCTAGATTCGTATCCAATTCGATTCCTCAGATTCCAATTTTCAGCATGCATCGCGATAATTCTTCACAATTTTCATCTCGCATCCATATAAATCCTTGCAAAAGTGACACAAATTATAAACCGAAAGTCTTACGAACTACCCAACTATGCAGTCTAAACATATTCTGCATTTATCCCATCCCAATCCCAATGCTTTATCTTATCGACAATCCTGAAACCTAAGCAGCAGCCAAGGTCACAATAGGGCCTCAATACACAAAGTGGAGATGATTTTAATTAGCAATAGCTTTTTTTAGGGTTCCATAGCCAAAGTGGCAAAAACGGAACCCTTATAGTTTCGCCATGTCCGTCTTCTACCCGTCTGTCCATCTGTCCGTCTATCTGTCCGTCTGTCCGCTCCGCAGCATAGCTCAGTGGCCGTTAATACCTACTAGAATTCTGTAATATTGTACAGGTTATATTAATCATGCCAACAAAGTGGTATAAAAACTAGAAAAAAAACCTTTTTTCGGGCACCCCCCGACTGGTGAAGTAAGGATGATTATTTTGATCTAATCCTATAGTGTGGGATATCATTGAATATGGCTCTTAAAAGAATAAGGGTCTTAAAAGAAAGTTTTTTCTTAAGTCAATATTTTCGAAGATAATCAGTCAAGAAGAAAAAAAATTGTGTCCCCCTCCCCTCTAACTTTTGATCCGCAGGTCCAAAAAATATGAAAAAATCATGAATGTATGGGCTTATAGAGTACTTTAAAATAAAACTATTTCAAACATAATCGGCCCAGCCGTTTTTGAATAACTACGGAACCCTACACTGAGCATGGCCCGACATGCTCTTGGCCGGTTTTTTTATGTGATATAGTCCGTACGGCGTATAGCGCTGCCATCTACGAGAACATGTGGGAACAATTGTATACTCTCCGACAAAACGCACCAAGTTAACGTGTTACACGAGTAGGCACGCATCGGATCGTTTTATTTTCGTACTTCGCTGCTAGATGGAGCTTTCTGCTCTATTATTTTTTAAATAATAGAGCAAATAAATTTATCATATCAAATATATGTATGTATACATCTTTAATAAATACAAGTTGTATTTAAAATAGCGGTAACGAACATTGCTGTTGTTGCATTCTGGCCATTATATCCGCTACTCGATATCAAACGTGCCTATTTTGCATGTTCCCAAGTCCCAACACTGGCCCAGTACTTGTTGTCGGGAACTTCACAATGCTACAATTAGTATTAAGAAATTACTTAAAAATCGTTCCATAATTAGAAAAAGTTATGCACCACCAATTCTTTCATTCACTATAGGTGCCGCCACAGCTACAGATAATTCCACGGACGTTAGAGCTCTGAACCCCTAGGTATAATATAAGTTATTATTATTAATGCTAGAAAAAAATAATACTTATACCTAAAAATACCAAAAACGGTTCGTTCCAACTTATCAATCGACTCCACTACATACATGGTTTAAATTGAAGTGTTTGATATTTTCCTTCTTCACGTAGGTATTGTATTATAAAAAATACAATCATTATTATAATTCCCTTAAGATCTATGCGTTTTCCTCGACATTTTTATCAGATAACAATCGTTGAAGACGAATTTACAAAATGTAAACAACGGTAAACAATCCATTTGACACAACTGTCAGTTATCATATGAAAACCTGGGTCGCGTTTTATAAAGTTACAATTTACAATTTCGCTGTTTGCCTCTCTAACGCACGCACATATTAGCTAGAAAGAGAGGCAAACAGCGAAATTGTAAATTGTAACTTTATAAAACGCGACCCCCGGTTTATCTAGACCTAAAGATCTATGCCTATCAAAGCCGTCTTTACCATAAGGGCACAAGGCCAGGGCCCCCATCTTCAGGGGGGGGCCCGAAAGATCGACAACTTTCTTCACATTTATATTCACGTTTACTTTCTTTTCGAAAAGGGCCCCAAAATCCTAAAATCCTTGGGTGCCAAGGGGCCCCCCCCATAGTTAAATACGGCCTTGATGCCTATACCTAATCATTCAATAAATAAATGAACAGCTCGTTAATAATTGGTCTATTTACAAACTTTTTGAGAAATACTTACCTAAAAAATAATAAGGGTTACTTATATTCTCTTTGGATTAAAATCCTATTTGACACACCTATTCTATTCTAATACTATTATTATACTCTTTGCACCTATTCTCGACAGCTAGTGTCAAAAGCCATGGGTATGACCCTAGCAGTAGGTATGTAGTAAAATACACAAAAAAATCCAATAACACTCAATATGCTACCTTCCAAAATATTATTTTATTAAAATGGCAACGTAAATGATATAGAAAAATACGTTATCAATAGACTGGTTCCAACATAAGCTTCAAATTATGCCATTCCACAAGAGTTGTTACACCTCTCGGAGTTCTGGATATAAATATCGGACCCTTTCCACCAGCACAGGACCGGGTGAAAGAAGATCTAAGAGGCCCAGTATTCAACAGGAAGTCAATTTGTTAGACCAGAAGTTTCACAATTTACACGATGATATTTCATCCTTAATTACCAAAGAAATCGAAATAACTGATCACTCGCGGGAAATTATTTATGATAAACTCGCAAAACTTGAGACCAAAATCGATTCGATGATCGAATTACGAAATAACGTGCTAGCTTTGCGTCAAACGTTAAATGCAGCGGAAAGCAATTTGGGTGATTTGTATCAGAGAGTACAGAGATTTGAAATAATAAATGAACTCAACAATGTCAACAAGTATAGAAGGAGTAATCCCATAACTACTGCATTGGACGAGGAAGAAGCTGAGCAGGAATTATTTAGTTCCGATATAGCTCCAGTACAGGCAATGGCTTCGTGAACAGTTCGTTTGGATTGTTTTCTGTGTCAAAACTCACTAGAAGTCAAAATTATGTAAGTTATTATGTCGACACAGTTTCACGCTTATCCCGTTCCGATTCAAGACCTCTGATGCAGTTGAAAACCTTACCGAAACTCCCCATGCAGCTCATTTAACTGCAATCATATTTTACACTGCTATGCTTTTCAGGTAAAAATAATACAACAAAATAGACTGAACGTTTATATTTTGTCTTAGGAGGAGTCGTTACAAATACAGCTCTTAGCTGAACATTTTTTTATCCATTTATAATTTTATACACAGTAAAAAGATCGAAACCGGAAAGTTTTTTGTTATACAATAGTTTAAGTATAAGTATACAGACGATCACTAACCAACACAAAGATGATGCTTAAGTATAAATCTTTACTCATTTTATTTATACCTGCATATTACGATAGTTCTAACTAGGGCTTTAAATTTACTATACAACTTTGAGAAAAATATTTTTGGTAATCAGCTAATATTTGTTATAGAAGTCTTCATAAAGTGCTGGTTAGTGATTTTCGCAATTTGAATAAAGGTAATAATCATTGCTATGTTTACAAACACCTAAACAACTATCCAGAAAACACTAGCGCATTCCTGTGGGTACAGAATGCAGAAATACGTTTAAGGTGGAAGTTTACGCATGTATAGATTGTCACACTCAGCAAGAAAAATACACTTATATAATTGATACAAGAATCATCAGTATTGAGCAGAACATTAGTAAATAGGTTCGTTATTATTTCTTCATTAATTAACAGAAATACTTGTACAGTCTGCGTCGCATGTTTACCTACTTTGTATCAGACAAAGTAACCGAATAGTTAGTTAGACTATATATTTCGTATGGTGTACCGAACTAAATATATGGTTAATTTGGACTGCTACGAAGTATTTTACTGACGCAGAATGTACATAATATAAAGTAGGTAATAATGTTAAAAGTCGGAAGATGACTTTTAACATTCTAAACAGAATTATATCCGTAGACGTATTTTTCCACGGTACAATATAAAACAAAATTTCGGTGCAGGTAGGTATGTAAATAAATCCTGTATGCAATTAAAATAGTCTAATAAAAAAAAGCTACATTTTCTTTACAATTTTTATATTTTACTCTAATATAAAAAAATAAGTTCATCATAATGTTCTTAATTGTTTTATATCGTAAATCGTTCAGAAATTAATGAAGTGCACTTTTTGTAATACCAATAAAGTGCGCATATAAGAAAAGTGCCATTCTGGTGTCAAATCTCATGCAAGTAAACGTATGATTACAAGTAGCTAGTTTTTGGTGCGTACGCACTCCGGATATTACAGCTAATTCGCAAATTAACATTTTACGTAATGTCGGGTGCGATACTCAAATTAAACTGTACTGTAAAACTCCAATTCCATAATTCTAATTGTACCCTATCACTCTTGAAGCTCGTCACGTACCTAGTCTAAATTACGTAGATTACGTAGTTAGAGTAGATAGAACTGTATAGTTCTACCAGAAATAAGCCAGCATTTAGTAAATTCCGCCGTGGCCAACTCATGGTCGAGAAAAAATATAGGTAGTTCATTAGCGCACCTGAATTTGTATAATACTATGGCACAATCTAAAAATATTAATTTAAATGATTGAATGTCTAAATGCTTAAATATAAGAACACGTTTAATCAAAGGCAGTATACATTCCGAGAACGGAAAAATATGTTACAAGTTGCGGACAAACAAAGACTAGAGGAAAACGAAATTACATTTAAACACAAAACTCCCTTTGTCTGTCCGCAATTATAACTTGTTCAACGTAAAATTACACTTAAAGTACAAGTGTGCCTAAAAATGACTAGGGAGCACATTATTCATAATTAAATTATGGAAGTAATCTCCTACTTACAATTCAATAATTCAGAGGTACTTTTTAAAAGCTTCATAACTTACACAATTTTGTTGATAAATGCAACAAAATTAATTTAAAATAAACTAACGAAAACAATGTACTTACAAAACTAAGCAATAGTGTTTGTGCACCAATTCTTTCCAATAGGATCTTAAATGCAAATTGTTTTACAATTGGATATGTAAGCACCTAACGCAATTTAATTTTGTAACGTAAAAATAATTATAATAAGATTGATTTAGGTAACAGATAGATATCACAACATTAAATACACAAAAGGTATCTACCACATAAGTACATAGAGATGCTAATTGTAGACAATATCTACTGCGGCTGGGCCGCGGACACACCGATATATTTTTCGTTAAATAATTGTGTCTACTTCTTCGGGTCTACGTTATCGACTCAACTATGATAAAACAAACAACTTTCAGTTGCCAACTTGTGACCTAAGCATTTCATTCCGTCCTAAAGCATTTGCTAAACAAAACCATAATAAACAATTTACATGGTGTACATGCAGTTGATTAACTCCTCCGTTTCTAAATTTTACTATACAGGAGCTCATAAAATTTTACTACGAATTAAGATTATTCTCATTCGTAAAAAAATACAAAAAGAGACGAGTCCTTCGATGAAGTATATCCGCTTTATCTTATAGTGACTCTAATATATATTCCATTATTCTACAGTTTCATAAACTTCCGTAATACGTGAACTGTGTTTGAAAAGTTTCGTTAGATTGGAAGAAAATGTCATTCGTAACACCTAGTTCACTTCGGTCCACACCATCAGCACGATCGATAACGCAACATCACCATCACATTTAATTGAAATTTTCTGCCGCTTTAATCAAATAGGCAAATAAACGCCCTAAGAAGGCCTTCAAAGAAACAGGCGCAACAGCCACGTTTCTTGCGTTTCTCCTCGGGCGCGAAGCTCGGTTGTTTTGGTCGCTTAGGGCGGCGCGCGCAAAGCTTGCTTGGTTGCGGTTCTTCGGGGACAGGCAGCGAGCGCGGGCTTAAGTGCACGGGCAGCGCCGCGGGCTCTGCCGGCCTTGGCCGCGCCCACCGCCGCAGCAGTCCCTCCTGCTCCGCACCCACAGGTACAGGCGCAGACAGTTTGCGTGCGCGAGCCAACACCAAAGCCCTCTCCATAGGTTCCAACAGTTCCAACGCGAGGGCACGATCCAAGTCTTCACCCTGCAGTAACAAATATCGCGGGCAATAAGCTAATTCCCCTAGCGCCGCCCGCTTGTTGCTCGGCATCAGCTCGCGTTTGGTCCGTTTGCAGGCCGCCGTCGCCCATCGGGAGAGCGCCTCAGCCAAAACTAACTCGTTAGATACGCGGAGCGTGTCGCGCTTCACTATCAACGCGAGATCTTCATACGTTAGTTCTTCGAGACGCTCGTCGGTTAAAGCTGCATTGGCGTTGTCGTCCAGCACTAGTAACGCGTTGTGTGCTAAAGAATCGCACCAGCGTGAGCATTGTGCAAGTGAACGTGCAGCCGCGTCATCCGTGAGGGCTGGCAAAGGAGGGGCCGAGGCAGCACCAGGGAGACGCGCGCAGAGATAGCGCAGATCTCGCAATATTTCTAGAGCTACGCCGGCATCTAGCATTTCGTCTAGTCGGCGAGCGCATCGTTCAGCCAGTGGCGGACAGAGGAACTTGTAGGCGGCGTCCAGAGCACACCGCGCGGTCGCCACCGAGTTGAGTTGAGTAGGTTCACAGTAATGGTATCGGAGGAGTTGCTCGAAGCCGCGGCGATCGATGTAGTCGACGACGATGACGTCCGTTTTGCAGGCCAGCAGGGCGGCGAATACAGGGCTGGTGGCAGCGAGGACTCGCCGGTGGCCGGGGTAGCGCCAGGTGTCGCCATTGATGCCGGCGACGAACACGATGTCGCTTTGCTTCTCGTCGTCGTAGAGACGAGCGTTTTCATTCTCAGATTCGATGCAGGAGCTGTCTCCGGCTGCGCTGTCGCGGCCCGACTCGATCTCGTCATCGGAGCCCGTCCGAGCGGGATTCGTCACCACCGTCATCGTTAGTTTTCTTTGGTTTTCTTTTTCTTGATTCGAGTTTGATCTGTAATGAGAAAAGTAATGATTAGATTATTGTTCATTAGATATACACTTATAAAAGTTATAAATAACGCCTAGTTATAGAGATCAAAGACTATTGATGCCTGCAACTGCATTAATTTATAAATACAACGTTAGAAACCCTAATATCAGCATCTAAACATATTATTATTCACTAACCCCCTTATTCATAAACGTCTGCTAACTTAACAAGCCGCTAATAATTGTTTGTCCCTTTCGGTCTTAACAATGTGTCCATAAGAGCAAAAGGGACAAACAATATTTAGCGGCTTGTTAAGTTAACAGACGTTTATGAATAAGGGGGTAAGACTGTTTAGAGACTTGAAATGAAACTTTCACGCGGTTCCTTCAGATACTTAATAGTATTATATGGATAGTATATTAAGAGATAGGTATATTATACGGTAAATTCAATACTCTCGTTAAAACGCAAAATCCTGAATTCATGTCTACAATTTGTCTTTGTCAGATGATACCGCCATATATCGTAGACATAGACGCACACGAGTGTTGTACCAGGCGCTAACTAGCTTCGTTAACACCCTTATAACACCTCAGAGCATATCAGCACCATATAAAGAATCATTATTACCTTTGTAACGTATTACGAATCTTATGTGCTAAATGCGAGCAAGGGCACCTCGTGTTTGTTTGGTGCCTAACTCTGTAATTGTTTCCGCCCCGCGTCCGTGATGATATAGATTCTGTTCACGGAAGTTAATCAGATAAATTCACTTGGTTAATTTAATTTACGAAAAAGTTTGGTTTTATAAAAAAACTATTTGAGGTAAAAAAAAAGTAAGCATTCATATTTTCTAGTCGATTACATGGTAGATTTCGCAATTCATATCACATTAGTGGGTACAGTCAGCATAAAATGCTTTGCAGCATCCAAAGTAGCCAAATAGTGAACAAAATGTGTTTAGTATGCTCAGTATGCTCACTGCTACAAAGTATTTGACGCTGACTGTACATAATTTGCCAATTTATACCATCTTTCTCATATTCAGTACTCTTCCAATAAGAAAATAAGAATGATATTGATTTCAATAAGCCTGCAAATTTTATTTTCTACTCAAACGTGCAGCATACAATTTATAATGCACAGTATCTATAGGTATATGCACATCGTCGTCGCTAATATTGAATGCAATGACCTGCGACAGATCGCACCGCTGCGCTTGTAAGATATCTGCCGCCGCCGCCCCCTTAGCTCACCCGGAATAATCTAAGCAAAAATTAGAGCTGCAGCTAAAATTACAGCTTTGTTTAAGTACATAAAGTAGCCGTTAGAATGTCTCCTCGTGAGTTTCGACTGTATTATTGCAGGGGACTTCACTAATCGAACCCAACCGTTTTGAAGTCAATCTAACTTTATAAGAACGTTTAAAGGGCAAGTCGGTACGTGATTTTTCGGACTAAATTTAATATTATATGACATTCGACACAGGTTGAAGCCGTTGAAGCTACGGCTAGCAGCGCGGCTTATTATAAATCAAACAGCTCTCACTCCGACTGCAGCATACCTGTCTTATTATTTATGCTCACGTCCAAAGGCAGGTTTAAATTTGATAAATGTTAGAATGAATGCGAATTAGCGCTCATGATCTGAAGTGAAAATTCGATGGAAAAGTACACAATGGTCTTGAGATTGTTGAAACAATCTGAACACATATGTGGCAGTTATGCGAATTTTGCGTCAGTGTAGAGATGCGTCACTGCATTCTCCACGCAAACAAAAATACACAACCTCTTGAAACCGCGGTTTGGACTAAACACCGCGGAGATTAACTAAACAAAGCAGAATGTGGAAAGCAGTTCGAATGATCTTTAAAAAATATCAACTAGAGTTTAAGAGGATTAAAGAATAATTCTTAATTCTTTTCTTTCATGTCTGTTACACTTTCCGAATAAATCAATTTCAAAATTAACTCTTTAAGCTGACTTTGGAAACATCTATAAATCGCAAAAACCGTTACACAAATCACGGTTTCCGCGTTCGCATTTTAAATCTAGAGGATGTATCAAATAGATGAAAATATGCCGTGGCAGCTGTCGCAGATCTGGCCCACATTTCCCCGTTGCACAATCGATCCGTTAGCGAACATTTCCTCGAAGTTTTATTGAAGGTATCTCCCCAACGTATGCAGTTTCGAAACTGCAGGGACATTTACGATGGCCGGTTATTTGTGAATATCTGTGACCCACATACATTCGCATAGCTTTATGGCGGAGCTTGGAATTGTCCTATATTTAGCCGTAGCAATCCATGTGCAATGTTACGAAAGCACAAATGCGTTTCACTTCAGTCTATTGAAACCGCACAGCTCAGTGCATTTAGATGTTCACTTATCAGATTTGTATGATGAAAGCTTCCTGGCTACTCTTGCAATTTTCAGGCACACGATGTGACTAAGTATAGGTACCTATCAAATGAAATAAGTTTCACTAGTCTCCATTTCAATTGAATTTAGCTTTTTTATGCAAAACATATTATATGAAAACATATAAGAAAGCCGCATATTTAATGAGTGTTATGGAGTTGTCACGGTTCGTTGGCGCCCTCAGATTCGGTGCTCAGGCGTGTATCCTACAAGTTGGTTAACTCAATGACTTATGTACATTAATACCAATTTACTGACCACGATACCGGAGTGAGTGGCTACTGCAACCTTGCCCGCCTATCAAGGTATCTTAAAACCTCAATCTTAGTTATCAAAATAATTATGTGAGGTAAATGCGAAGCATTTTGTGAAGTGCCTTATTGGTTCGCTCGTAATTCGTTTTGGGTCGGAGCCTGTCAAGCTCGTTCGTTGAAATTGAATTATTTAGCGTCTGTATTTACATTATCACGTCATACACCTCCGTGGTAACCGATATTGGAAATTGAAATGTACGTAAAGGCTTTACTGGGAAAACAAGCAATCACGCTGATGGTTTTGCGAGCGCTTTCCGATCAAATGAAATGGGTCACGGCCACAAAACGTTTTGCTTTTAATAACGTTACGAACCTCGATGATAATTAAATTATTGAAATATACGAATTTAATGTTGTACTTATTTTTGCTAATCAGTTAGCTATGCTTATCAAAAGTATACGTAATGTATTTAATAAATTGTGCAATTTTGTTAGATTTCAAACTTAGCAATTGTGAGATTTGCGAGCTAAAATGACTACCGATTAGGTAAATCGTTTGGTAAAATATTTATATAAAAATAAATCACGAGAACTTCAGAATGGTATGTTGACAGCGACAAGAAGGTACTTAAAAGTAAACAAAACGTCGATATACTTTCGCAATCTCGGATCTGACAGCAATCAACTCACGGAAATGTTTTCTTTCACTCTGAATAAGGGTGTTTTTTCCATCAAATGAATGTTGCAGATACGAAGTTGAAAAGTTGTCTTACTTAGTGGAGAGTTGAACTTCATGTTATCGATCTATATTTCTTTCAGTACCTATGTATAGGATGTCAGTACGCTTGCCCGTAAGTATGACCAAAACATCGCGAGATCGGGCTACAGTGTCTCGGAAATAGCCCGCGACATGCGGAAATGGATGCGCCGTGAATCAACTCCTGCGCAGTGTGTTCGCGTAACTACTAATCCGGCCAATTTTGAATAGTACCAGCCTCATTGGAAGAAGATTGAGATATCTGCTAAATTTATAAGATGAATCAAACAGCGACCCGAATACGAATCCGATATGAACAGACTCTTTCGTAAGAAATAAAGAAACGGAAATGATGAATCAGGTTTTCTTGGCAATCATTTTGACTAGGTATCCAAATTGTACCCAAGAGATGAAAAGCTTAAAACGAGTCATACATTTATAAATAAAGACGTTACTATAAGCATATTTAGATACAACATTACAACAGTTAAACCCATTTGTAAAACGATATTGGACACTAACGAACATTAACACGTCGGCACATCAAACAAGACGAGAATCAGAATAAAAATATTTATTCAAATTATTTAGATTTCACAATGCCTTTTGCAGCGTTGTCATTGAAGACGAAGATGAATTCTGCCAACTGGCCATTGTGAGGTTGTTTATGTTACAATTAGAGTCTGTTCGGGAAATGAAGGCTTCTTGCAGCAAGGTACGCCCATATACCTCACGTGTCTTCACTTTTCTAACAGACTCCTCCTATAACGCGACCTCAAGGGCAGTTAACGTGGATTAAGGCAGCACTGAATTGGGAAGAATACATAAAGAATGTGTAAAGATCATAATAGACGCGAAAGACGTACCTACCGACGTCTTAATAAATAAGTTAAATACTTGAGCGAGGTTTTGTATATGCTACCTGAAGCTTGATAAAATAACACTCAACGTGGGCGTTAGCTGGCAAATGTTTGGTTGAAGAACTAAAGCTTCAGTGGAAATGCGCACCAGAAATTTAACTGTTGTTTTTTTTCCTTTCATGCCAAAAGTTATGTACAAGACCAAATTTTTATTCGTGCCAAAAGAAAAAGAGCCATTAAAATTGTTTTTAGACACGTGCATGGCTAAGAAATAGGGCAGGGCACTGCAGCTAACACACTTCCTTTATGGATAATAATGGCACCTCTATGCAACGTTCTATTATATATTATAATAAAGATCTCGAAGCTGTAACACTTTAGAAGCTTAGCGGCTTCCAATAAGCTAACGCGTATCGATCGAAGTAATTAAAATAGACATAAAGTAGGTTCTGGAGTGATCAGATCGGGTATATTGCCTGTATGCAAATTTTTATTCAGTCCATCGAAAGCGGGCATAGAAAATCCAATCCATTACGTTTAATTGCTTTGAATGGTTGGATAAAATATGTCTATTACTCGTATGTTAGGTAGCTGTAGACCAAATCAAAATGAATGTGATATTATAATAAAAAAAAAAATCTGAAGCAAGTTCATCCTCAGTTGTCTCGTTTAGTAAACAACGTCCTAATCTAACCTTCAAATACGCTCTGATACTCTAAAAAAATCGCCTCTGCCGTAAAAAAAAAGAAACCGGAGTCAATAATGCAGTCATAGTCATAACTTTATCTTTTCATCAGATATGGAGTTCATAAATTATTATTTTAATCAAAGAAACTGCATATTAATAAGGCAAAACATGTGCACGATGGGTTAGAAAGTTGTTTACTGGATACTTTGACAACTAAGGATAATGGAACGAGCTTTACCTTAGTTATATTCATTCGTTGAATATAACTAAAGTAAAGCTCATTCTAGAATAGGTATTGTAACTCGGAAGGGTTAACCGCTTAACTGCAGCAAGAATCCCGTTTCTCCCGTATACGTGGCTGTGTGCGTTCGAGAGTACGCGGTTGGGCGGGCGGCGGGCGGCGGCGGCTCGCGCCCCAAATACCGAGAACTGGGTCAAGACTAAACCATAAACCGAACATGCTTCTATCACACTGTCCGATGTACAGGTCGACGAGATGGTCAAAGATTGGATGTTGAGCGTTGAGATGAATTAATTCATGAAAGAATTCGAATTTGGCATTTCAGTTCCGTAATGAGAAGATAAGAATAATTTTGGCATGAAATTCAGTTTATGGTCGTTGAGATTGCTATTAACCACATGTGTAAATTTAAAATTAGACAAAAGAAAACTGTAAACATTATTAGGTACTTTGAATTGATTTTTCAGTTCCTGAAACTATGAACATAACGGAAATGGCATTCTCAACGACGTTATACCATTTCAGCCGAAAGCTATAGACTAAATTCCGAAAGTTATTTTAGCTCAATAAACCGATGTTTGATCAAACTTTATTTAAACCATATTTAACTGGCTGTTGTTGCATCGGATATGAGCTAGTACTAATAACACTGTTATATTGCTAGACTTCCTAGGAAGTCTAGTTTATATTTGCAACTGTTGATAGCTTCAAAACCGTAGCTACTTTATAATACGATTAGCTACCTACCTAAGCAATAAAATTATACTTAGTTTGAAACTACCGGCACGAGTAGGTTCTGAATACTGTCCACTGAATGATCATCAAGTAATATCAGTTGCAGCAACCCTGAGACCATAATTATATAACATGGACGTCTAACGCCAGCTCAAAAATTCCCCCAAAACCAATTGTTCAATTGTGCCAAGGTGGGCAGGACATAGCGGTTTTCTTAACACCGCGCATATTTCGGCGCAACATTTTTGACAAACGTTTATAAAATATAGCCAATCAAAACTTTGATGAACAAATCACAACTACGTTTAAATGGCGGTTTACGTTTTTATAGGTTTATATTGAAATTCATTCCCGTGATGCATATCACTCAACTAAAATTCAGGACCGTTTTTGAAAGGCAATTTAGTATGGCGTGCGCAGAGCGTGCGGCTTCCATGTTGTATTTGTTCGCAGCAGCAACCGATCCTCAGCTCTATAAAAGCTATTGAGATCAACATTTTCGCGTTATTTATAATTTCAAAACAAATCTTTATTTAAGTCGTGTACTCGTACGGTTGTTAATCTAGTATCAGATTCGACGCGATTTAATGCAGAGATTGATTTTTTATGTTATCTTCGCATCAAAAGGCAATTTTGTGGTTATTTAACATTCAAGGCATGAAAGTGATGACACGTTACTACATTTTATGGGTTAGATCATCTTTTGCCCATAAAGACGGAAGGTCGATATACTTAGCAATGTATAACAATTCACGGCGATTGATTCATAGTCTTTTTACGTGTTTAGTTATTTTGCACTCGTGAGAGGTTCGTGAATCATCCTTCAGAACACGTGATGTATAAAGAAACTTCGCTTTGAGTACTTATATGTTTTTATTGAATATATGTTTTACAGGTGTTTAAGGTGTATTAATATAATTCGTATATGATTTCATAACGGGTTTAATCATCACCTTGATCATTCAAGGATGTTAACCCCAGTTTAATTTTAAATGCAATCAGGAAAGCGCTGAGATGAGAATGATCCAAGTGGAGCATCCAACAAAGCAAGTTAAAAAACCATGTATGATACATAAACGAATTTTGAATTTTTGAATTTTGAATCCAGAAAATGTTCATTGATTGCTTGAAGAGTCAGAAATATAAAACTCAAAAACTTTAAGCACACATTACTAAGGGGCCTAAACACGATACTAAAAAATAACCACGTAAGTAGACCATCTTAGGTATGCTGTTCGTTGTTTAATGTTACCTCCTGAAAAGAAACACATACAATGATAATTCAGCACGAAACCGTTTGTGAACAATGTCCTGTGATGTATTTTTTCATTAAAAAAGTACCTAGGTGTATTCCTTATGGGCCTATTATATGCCACTAAGCTACGCTAACCTGCTAATGGTCAATTAAACGATGGAAATACAATTATACGGTATTTAGTTTTAGTACAGCACGATCTTCTAATCCAAGTCATGAGCTCCACTTAAAACTTGGGTCTACCTTAAGCATATGGCTATCTAACAGCCAACACTTACAATGTAAGTACTCACAAAATAACTTGCTCTCACGATACTTACATCTTAAAATTTCAGCAAGCACTTCAATGTTTACTCCGCGCTAACAACAAACATACTGCACGGACGCCTCGCCCGCCCTCAGGATTTATACATATCCCAATTAGACATCCATCATCATATTCGTCAAATAGGAAAGTTTTCACAACGGAAAAGAGGATTCAGAGCTTCAAGCATTACGAAGTTTTCCATTAGCTTACGGTTAAGTACGATGACGAATACGCCCGCTACTCGCTAAAGCTTATCAAGAAACGTGTTAAAACGAGACACGCTTATGCGTAAAGCAGTGTTCTCTTTCCTCAATGTATATATTTAATATAGGTTTGTGGTAGGACCGCGTGAATTCCTGGCCATATTTATGGATACCTAAGTAAGCGTCATCGCTGCGTAGATAATTACATAGAATCCAATGAACCGGGTCTGGTGACTTATTCGGAGGGGGAAATTTAGCAAAACCTAAACTTTATTGTTCTAAGTTCAAGTGGGAAATTATAGAACCAAGGGTTCAGGAGTAACTACTCAAGTTGTAGGTTAGTGATTAAAGCCCTGAACGTATGTACATACCTAAACACTTAAAGGGCAGATGGAAAGAACATTCTTAGTAAACCTATATATTTTTTCGTAATATCTGCTAACATTTTAATATGTTACCAAATTTAAAAAAATTACGATTGTTCCAAGATCCTATCATCCGACCCTGACTTGATGGTGCTTACGGGACCATCTCCTCTCTATGTTCTACTTATTCGTTAAAAAAATAGTTATTTTTAAAAGCGGTTCACGGTTCTCGATAATACAAAAAAATCAGTCAAATTGAGAGAACCTCCTCCTTTTTTGAAGTCGGTTGAAAATTTCACTCTAACACATGTACAACAGTACCTACACTAATGAACCTAAACCTTGCATTTGATAGGTTAATATAGGAAGGTTTTTGTTGCCTTTTTACTAAAGTTATCTTATGGGTATTTTACAGAATACCACTGTTGCTTATTCATTGCTCTCGTAATAAAGGTAAACAACATTACCGAACCTTAGCCTTCTTAGGTCATAGACGTTAGGACTTTAGTCGAGGCTCGGAATTTTTCACCATAGAGTTCCACGCCCTTAATGACGTGCTCGAAATAATGCAGAAATATATGACTAAGATTTTCTAAATCATGTAATTTTCCTATCCAAAACTAAAAAATGTTGTAATAATATGTAGGTATACTGTTGTAGTCAACATTACATCATCATCATCATCATCATCAGCCAATTGACGTCCACTGCTGGACATTGGACATTAAATAATTCAGCTAATTTTAAATGTAGATGTAGTCCACCAGTAGTCGTACCATAACTTTGCAAGTATCGGTAACGTTAGGCTTTACTCGATACGTAACGCCGCGGCCACGACATCGGTCTAACGCCGCGGCCACGACATCGGTCTAAGGCGACCGGCTTAGCGGAAAACGTATGGTGCTCCCTCTCGTACCCATATCGGCATCCCGCTCAAACTCATGGATTCGCTTGCCGCTGGTCGCCTTAGACCAATGTCGTGGCCAGGCTATGGTGCTTGCTCCAATTTTCAAGTCAGTGCGAGCGCGATAGAAAGCATTAAGAATAGTATCAAATAAAACCTAACGTATTCTTAACTTTCCAGCTTATGGTACGGCCACTGAAATTTATTTTCGGCTTAAGTCCTCAAATATTAAAAAAAAAATTAAGCAAAGAGACCAATAAACACTTTGATTATACCTGCCGCAAAACAATCTGGCGACGGAAGGCTTCTTGCTATCTACGTTACACTTGTTAGTTCCAGGTCAGAGTGAGAGTGATAGCAGTACGCCCTCAGTCGTCAAATAGTTTTGCGGCAAGTATAGCTGGGTTCTATAATAGTGGTCGGCCTTATATGAGTCAGAAGAGTGTGTAATACGTATATCATACTCTACCCACTTGTGCTTCGTATATATACATCGTTTTTTTTAGCATTAGAAAGACCTTTGCAGAACGAGATATAAGGTTCTTTTTACAGGCAAATTCAGTGGATCGAACTGTGAACACGAGTTATTAAATATCACATATTTATTATCATGCTATATTAATACATACATTACTCAGTGTTGTGAACAGATAAGAAACATAATGTTAGTTAATTTATATTCTAAGATGAAAAGATAAGAATTTTAATAAATTGTGTTTTCAATTTTTCATGGAAAGGTTGTACATTAAAAAACCTTAAGAGGCAGAGTTCTCACACAATTTTAAAACGTCACTGTCACTGTCCTTCGATTTCATATTGTTGTCGGTTGAGTTCGGTTGTGTTTTCTATTGCTGTTAGCTTACTTAAAGATTGTTGTTATCGTTTTTGTTCAATTTCGTTATTAATTGTTGATCTATTTAGATATTTTGTTTGTTGGTGGACATTTAAAATGAATGATTTCGCAGTCCGTTCCGGCTAATGTTTTTTCATCTCTTAAAGAAGAAACGGCAAAAGCAAAATACTCTGACTGCCAGTGAAAAGCGGATGGTGGTGAATATTTACAAATTAGTATCAGAAATGTGCCATAGAAAGGAATATCCCACTAAATCGGACCGTGTGAAAAAGACTGCTGAGACTGCTAGTATATCGTTGGCTACAGTATCATCATCATCAGCCTATGATAGTCCACTGCTGGACGTAGGCCTCTCCTATTAACTATGCGTATAAACGCATTAGGAGGTAAATACCCATAATCGCCACGCTGGGCAAGCGGATTGGCGATCGCAGTAATGTGTCCACTATGATGACGCTGCTGCCCATCATCAGTCTTTTGTCAAATAATGGTCAATGACACTTCAATCCCTTAGTCGACTCTTACGACACCCGCAGAAGGAGTTGGGGTGGTGACAAATGTATTCTTATTGCCGTCACCACACGGCTACGGTATACAACATTTTAAAAGAAAATAAGTTTATAAATGAAATTAGATAATATAATAGATAACACTGTGGAAAATGTTATTATAAACGTTGGTGGTTCCGAGTCCTCGGACTCTTCCACTGACAGTGAATAAAACTATGTATGTCATCTGAGTTTTATTTTCTTTGTTACCAAATTCAAACTACATTAGAGCGTCCCAGATTAAAGCCGCCTATAATGGCAACAAATACTAAACGACGTTGTCGATGGGTAGGGTTGTCTTGCTATTGTCATCTGCTCAGTCTTTATGATACCGTGTCCGCTTTTATACCGATAGTTTAAATCCTTAAATGCATGACTTTTAAAAGTACTGGGAGTGCATAATGTAAGCTAGGTTAAATAGGCAAATATTGTTAAATTTTAGACTGTAAACTTCATTAAATTCAGTAAATGTAAAATCGGTACGATATAAGTTACAAATTTATAAAAAAAATACTTCGTTAAAAACCACCAAACACTGAACGAAAACCTTCAATATTCAACTTTTTTCTAAATTGCCGCCATCTTGCTTATAAAACACTTACCTATAACTTTTTTAAATACAGTTTTGCCAACAAATTAATAACAAATATGAAAACTATGCGTTCAGCTATTGGTAAATATCAAATGATAATGTACATATGTACATAAGTTCTAAGAAATTCAGTGGTACCTATCGGCCGAAATCGAAGAAGGAAGGTTTACGACCACTGCTTCTTTGTTCACCCGTTTGACAGATAATTCTAATCTTAAATAAAACGAAGTATAGGTACAGGCAGAGGCCGACTATTTAACAGTTTCCGGCTGATTAGGTGTATTACAACGAAAGGAAAAATATGTATATTATATAATATAATTATTTACGTCACATTTACTCATAGCATTTTACGTACAGTCAAGGGAAAAAATATAGATGCGGAGTGAAAAAATATGTACCTATATACGACCTTATAGAAATAGTAATAGGGTTATGTGTATATATATTTTATGATATTTATTCACCGGCCAAATTTTAAAGGGTTAATTCTGAGGTCATAACTGATTTGTGAACTTTTACTATGGGACCGACATCCAATTCGAGAAAAAAAATCTGATGTTCCATACGAACCCTGAAATAAATAATCACCTTGTATATCTTCTACCTTGACTGTACTCGTAGTTCGTAGTACGTCTGATTGATACTAATGAGTTGTTACGAGCTTATGGCTCGGTGCACGGTCGCACCCCAACACTGTCTAGTTGACTTGCCGTGTCTCACGCGACTTCATTTACATAAATACCTAAGGCGAACGTCTGGGTGCTTGACACGTGTCCCTGTTTAGTATATCATAATTAAATATTTATGTACAATAGATAAATGAAGGGTCCACGGAAAAAATCATGTCCAGGTTCCAGGTCCATACTTAAAAAAATCAGGGCAAATTCACAACTTATTCTGTTAAAAGTAAGGTGGTTTTTCCTTCTGTAATTTGAATTGACTAGACATGTTCTTTCCGTGGACCCTTCAAATATCGTACATTACCTTTAAACGAGCAATTGCAACGGCTCTATGTGGTCTAAAAATTAAAATTGCTACATACAGTCAAAGACAAAATAAGGTGTACACAAAAATGTTCAAAAATATGTCCCAGTGCACTCTAATTCTGTGTAATAAGAACGTCGTAACATATTTATGAGCGGATTCTTTCGATACTTATTTTTGCACTTGACTGTACAATGTGCCCATGACCAAATTTGAATTTAAAAATGCCGTATGGAGTTTGCGGATTTCGTCTTATTTAAGAGAAAATGTAATTGTTTTTTGAAACCTTTTTTGACCGTTACGCAATGTTTAACGCATTTTAGGTATGGATTTTGTTAACTGTGTTGTCTTAGTCTTGTCACATGTGATTGACAGACATCAAATGGCTTAAAAAATCTTTTATTAGGTACCTGGCAAATGTGAAAAAATAGTAGAAGTGTATTTTTTGGGAAAGTGTATTTTTTGGAGAGGCATACGAAATACCAAAAAAAAAAACAAAAAAAAATATTTTTTGCAGATTTGACTAAAACTCATATAAATGTATAAATATTGGATGTCGTATACCAAAGAAAAATCGACCAAGATCACCAACGTCTGAGGTGGGGAACGAACCCACGTGCTCAGCTTTCACAAATCAAAATATTTAATTAATAAATAATTTGATTTGTGTTTTCACAATACGTTGATATTAATTTTTTTGCTTCTTTTAGCCTCAGGAATCTGCTGTTAAAAATTTTCCCTTTCCTCACGGGCACCTTGTATATCGTATCGGTAATTTTCAAAGAAAGGTACATAGTCACAGTTAACGATTTAAGGAAAACGAAACCACGATTATCGCTTCCATTAAATTATGTGGCGAAAGTTACTCATAAAAATAATAATTAAATATTGGTAATTTTGTAACACAAAAGTAGGTACAGTGTAGAGTTTTATTTTACAACAGCTCGTAATTATGTACAATATTTTTGTAAAACTCATATACGGGTTTCGAGGTCAGTCTAACTTCACCTTCAAACTGCGACCATATATAACATGGACGCCAGCTCAAAAATGCCCCTAAAACCAATTGTTCAATTGTACCAAGATGGGGAGAACATAGCGCTTTTCATAACACCGCGCATATTTCGGCGCAACATCTTTGACAAATGTTTATAGAATAAAGCCAATCAAAGCTTTGACGGACTAGAACTATTTTTAAATGGCGTTTAATATTTTATAGGTTGATATTGAAATTCATTCCCGTGATGCATTGAAGAGGGGGTGACACTTGTCAACTAAAATTCAGGAGCGTTTTTGAAAGGCAATTTAGTATGGCGTGGGGCTTCCATGTTTTATTTGTTCGTAGCCTTCAAAACCTCTAATGGCAGCGATGACTGATGACCATTTAACAAAATATAATAAATATATTTGTTAACCCTTAAATTGATAAATTAAAAAATACATACGCTCTGTCCTCTTCGCCGATGTGCAGAGCAAAAACACTGTTTTTAAAAAATATCCAAGAAGTCGGTTGAAAAATATTTAGGTACCTTATTTGGTACACTGGCAATTTAAGGGTTTTTCACCATACTCGCTTTCTAAGCGCGCCATTGCTTACATGCGTCGCGAGAGTTATAGAAAGGTGAAATTCCCTAGGGAGTTTTACAAACGTAAAGTACATAGGTAATATTGTTTTGTCGTAAAACGCATTTTATTCAGCCGTCGTTTAATTAGTGGTTAAAAATTAAAAACCCTATGTCGTCGGGTTTTATGTAACAGACTCTCGTTAGTAATACCGTACCGACTTCCCTAGGTACTATTAAATTAATATACAGGGTGTTGCCTGAAACAGGAGCAAAAAATCAAATGAAAGACTCCTCTGACTGCCTCTAGTTATTCGCAAAAGGTCCCAGTGTTTTAAAGTTATCCATTAAGGAGAAACAGTATGTTAAAGTTACGACCTATGAGTGATGTATCTAGGTATCACAACATTGTACCTTATTAATGATTAAACATATTGGTAGTTCAGTGGACATAAAACTAAATGAGCTAAAAAGTTTTTTTGAAATCATGGATTTTTAACTGGTTTAGCAAAAAAAAATTTTTTTTTTTGTGTTACACCGATTTAACTTTTTTGGTATAAGTCGACTGCAGTAAAACTACATAAAAAAAAGGAAAAAAAAATTTTTTTTTTTGCAAAATTTTTTTTTTTTTAAGTTTTAACTATTAAATTATGACTATTTATTGGGTTATTAGTGTACCGTTTCATTTTTTGCTCCTGTTACAGGCAACACCCTGTATTTATGTAACTGTATTTGGAAAAAAACATACCTAATCAACAGTTATACATAAAATTACAAATCGTATTACATCATAATCATAACTACTATACCATAACTAAGTATAATACGAAATGAAAAGGAAGGAAAACCATTTTATTTATTACTCTATACCTATGACTTTTAATTAATAATTGATTTAACAAACTTTTTCCTCCATCCGTAACGGCCCTACGCTAACCGGTTATAGGTCGATTGAAAAAAAACGTACATACTTATAGGCCTTTAATGAAAACAAAATGTAACGTCATAATATCATTAATGTGTATTTTTTCTTATTTCTATATCCTATTTTGTATTCTATTTTTTCAATTGTATAATTTTAGTTTCATGAGTTCATGACGCATTGGTGTTCTGCTGTAATGTCATGTAAACTTTTGTTTTAATAAATAAATAATTGTTGTGTGCCAGTGGCGCTCGCTCGGAAGGGCTTCCAAGGAAGACCAGCGTCAAGAAATCATACAGATGAGATGACTTGACAGAAGCTGAGTGGAAGCCTTTTCAGGAATTATTTTTTATGTTATTTTCTTAGTTAAACTCCTGTTTTGTACTAAGTTCCTGAATAAAAAGCTTTCTATTCTATTCTATTGTGTTACCAAGTTAAATTTTGTGTAACGACTTTTGGCAGTAGAAAAGCCGTAAAATTCAATTTTTCTATCAGTGATCAACAATACGCACTGCATTTTTTAAATATTCACTCAATTGCTTTTGATAACTGTGGTTACCAGATGTCACATGTCACAAATGAGTGGCTATGACACCTTTTTCTACTAATTTTCATAACAATTGATGAGATCGTGATTTTTATTTTGATTCATCACCATCATCATCATTTTAGACATTTATCGCCCACTGCTGAGCATAGGCCTCTCTTCTAGTACGCCACTCATTTCGGTCCTGAGCCAATCTAATCTTGATTAAGGTAAAGAATAAATAGATACTTTTTTTCATGTACCCTTGCACCCTTGTACATGTAATCTTATAACGTTACATCGGTGGGTACTTATTGAATCAAAAGTAAATAGGTAACTCCTTACTTTATTTTATTACACACTGTTCTTTTTACACCCATACAATAAATTAATAATATAATTATAGGCTAGACTAAATGGATAGGATTAATCTTTACTTCAATTTGATAAATTCAGGACAAGAAAGTTGGACGTTTTTGCTTAGGGGAGCTGGGGGCTAGTTGTAGCAGGGGTAAGAAGTAACACTCAATTTTTACCTACTTAACGAACATTTAATTACACAGTTTTCGACTTTATACAATCCTTATAAGGTAATCTATTACCCGGGCACCGCCAATGACCCGTCGGACGACACAGAGGGAGGTCGTGAGCACGCGCTCCGATTCCGCCAGGTATTGGAAAAAAAAGCTTTCGTAATTTTTTGTTTCTTGGCAATGTTTTAAAAGATTATTATTTGCATCTTTACAAAAATGTTGGATAATTTATTACAGTTTAATTTTATAAACCGTGTTTTGCTTGAAGCTGTGTAGTTTTTTCGTAAACGTAGTTTCTGTTAAAAAATACACCATGGGACAAGTTGTAACACAATTGTGGGGCTAGTAGTAACATGTTACAACTTACAAAAAGAAGAAAAAATATCTGCATATTTATTGACTGCGGACATCTATTTTGGACTGCTGCCATCGGAGGTCAGAAAGTTGGCATATCAATGTGCTGTTACAATTTCTGCAAAAATATACCACTTAAGCCAACCTAATACTTAAGTTCAAATAATAAAGAAATATGCAAAGCATATAATATAAAACTAATTTCCAGAAGTCTAGTCATTACTAATAAAATTATAAAATGTCAGTGAGATTAAGACTGCCTTATTAGCCATTAGGCAACTTAGGAATACATATGCAGAGTATATGTATATAGTTATGTAGATTATAATTACTGATATCCAAAAGTCTGACTATTAATATTGTTAATCTAAATAATATGCGAGATTTGAACTGATATATTATTCATAAGATT
>JALPQI010021160.1:0-23492 GCA_025490895.1 Thaumatotibia leucotreta
GATCAAAGAGAGATAATAATACACACGAATTGACAACACTTTCCTTTTAACATTAAAGTCTGTTGATAATAGTTACTCGTAGTGTAAAAAGAATAAAAACAAAAGTACGATGTAAATATTCGTTTATAAAACAATAACCTCTTTTATTCGCAAAGGCTGGTAAATACAACGAGGTGACAACCCTAGGACGTTTTTGGCGATGGGCAAAGTTTACAATGACCGGCTGCTACATGGCTGGGTAACATTCTGGAAGACAATAACTCCGTTAATAATAGGCTTTTAGTAACTTTATTAACAGAAAAACAATCTACACATCTTATTTTATTACATGACATGAGTTTTACCTACCAGCGTCTTCCCCATTTTGCACAATTCACTTTGAAACTTCACTAAGAATTTGCCCGCCAAATAACGCACTGTACTCAACGAGTTGGAACAAGCTACTGAATGACGTTAGCTGCAAATATGATGCGCAGTGTTGCCACCCATATAACCTAGTTTCTACTAAAAATAGTGGAGTTGCCAAAACTCTGATTAAATTTACCCCACAAACCGATTTGTAAAAAAATTGCGTTACGGGCAAACTTTCCCGTGGTGGCAATGTTGGCGCATTTGACGGTATATAATGCATCTTTGCTAGTCAATATGAGCTGTCCGCAAACCGTCAACACCATTCGTCAGTAGAATCCAAAAAAATGTAAACAATCCTAATAACTTGCATTATTCCATAATAAAACACAATCGTAGTTTTATTCCGAACTTGAAAGAGTTCACATACATTTTTAGTAAAAAATATTGATATTTATAGTGGTAACCTAAAATTATATCTGCGAACGTATTTCACGATATGTTTCAAACACGTCAGATGCTATGGAATGTCAGCCATATTTGCTTACATTCTTTTTTTGGATTCTACTGTCGGTTGGTATACGTTAAAATGCAATCTAATTGATATTCGGCAAAGATGTATATTTTGCTTGAAAAACGCCACGTATCTATGACAGTTTAAAATACTATTTCGTAAATTAAATTAAATAAGGTACACTAAGAAACTAAAACTCCACTTAAATAAACATATTTGATATTACATTTTAATATTGTTTCATATAATAGGGTAAATGATGGGGTAATTTTTCTCGCATGGCAACAACGCTCACTATATATCCATCCCTCTTAGTGGCACACTCGGCGCGGCCCCTCGTAGGTAGTTATCGGAAGTCTGTGGCCTTAACGCGAACATCGAAATCCGCAAATTTGGAGGATTCGTCTATGTCAGTGACGCCTTCGTTGGAGTGAGAGATAAATCCTCGAAAATTACGAATTTCGAAGTTGTCGAAGAGTAGTTCAGGCGAGCGAGACTGGTGTCATCCGGTGTACACACTTATGCCATAGCGGTATGTCCATGTTAAACGAATGTAACAAATAAACCTAATAAATAATAATGAACCATATTATGGGCATTTACCTCCTAATGCGTCTATACGCTTAGGTAATAGGAGAGGCTTACGTCCAGCAGTGGACTAACATAGGCTGATAATGTGAACCATATTAGAGGTATAAAACTCGTATGTCGCACTGTACCTACCTTCCCTACCTTTCCGAACGTTCCGCTTTGAGCGATCTTTCACAATAATCACAATCCAACCGAAAACTAAAGCTCTTAATTAAGCCCGTTCCCCACTGGTAAGCGAATCCCGGCGCGTAGCCGCGAACGCGAGTGTGTAGTTGATTTCGCATATTGTTCGCGCCTTCGCGCCAAGTTCTTTGTCGGTATTTTGGGTGAACGGCGAACCGCGAACTTATATTATCTGACTCCATATTATGGCACGTTTTAATCTGTTTGCCAAGTTAAGCTCCAATATTTTTGTATTAAGTATGCTTAACTGATTAAGATTAACTTGTTTCCTTGATAATTTTACGAAAAACAGAAAAATGTATTCAATGAAATTACTAGTTCCTACCTTTCTTGCCGTGAAAAACATTGCAAAATGCCGTGAAGACATATATCAACTACGTGGACTTCGTGGTATGTTCTTTCCGCAAAGTCGCGCCGCGCCGTGATTCACGCACATAGTCTGGCGAGCCTTTAAGTTCTAATAATATCCTCGCTCCCTTCATGATAATGTGATGCTAAATCTAACTTGAAAAACGCTTCAGGAGTCCGGAACGGCATGGCCCCATCGAGTGTGTACCTGCGGCAAAAGTCGTGGCCCGAACCAGAGGCGACTCCGATACAGCGGTTGCCGCGTCCCATGTCAGAGTGGATACAGCCAACCACGGCGCTCGATCCCATACAGCCTCCCAAATTTTTCGATGGTAAGTTCAATCTAAAAATGTCTCATCATCATCATCATCTCCTGATTGATTTCGGCAACGTGACTGGTTATATTATAACGCAAATATTTTCGAGTACGGCAGGAGTATCGAAACACCCATAATGGATAAAATGTTAGACATTTTTTGATACAATAGGATAGGTAGATATGTCGGTCACACGAGCATGCGAGCGACCCTCTCAGTAGCCACTAGCCATACTCAGCGTCCCTCGGGTGCTCTCAGCTCAGGTGACTTAGGTTTCGATATTCTTGTACGTCTACGTATATACCTACAGGTATTCGAAAATAAAGGGTGTGATAACTATGATCACTTCGAAAGTTCTGCTTGAATTAATTCTGAAAAAAAATTGCCTGACTGAAGCTAACTTAGCTCCTCCAGCGTGGAGATTTTGGTGAGCGTTGATAGTCATTTATTAGGCAAATCGTATCTAATGATTAATCTATATTCTAAGTCTAAAGACCTTGATCGACACCCACCAAGACCAAGGTACCTTTCAGATGACATCGGCGTCATTCCATCGAATGTTTACTCGCGGGAGAAGTGGCCTGAACCAGATGCGGCTACTCTCCGTCTGCCACGTCCCAAATCCGCCACGGCGACAGCAGGTATCACACAAATTCGCAAGTTGATCGATCGTATGTATGCTTATTTAGTTAGGCATGTACTGCACACAGAAGGTATGTGGGTGACGACCGTTTTATCAACTTCGCTCAGCTTTCAGCGACGTGGTCAAGCAAGTTTCGTTATTAAAAAGTTTAAAGCGTAGGACGCAGCACATTGCAATTATTTATTGAAAATGTAAGTTTCCTTAAAGATTGAGTCGCCTGAGTCAGTTGGACATGCTTCACCCGAGGCATGCGTAGCTTGGCAAACTTTAATATCCGCTCCTCACTCATGCGCGAAGCTGCAAACGCGATCGTTGTGCCTATAAAATAAATGTCTCCTATCTGCCTACATTATAAAAACTCCACGCTACTAACGCGGCAGCAACTCTACTCACACTTTCGATGAGTACCTAGTACGCGGCTTCAACGGTAATGCAAATGGTTGCTCGTTACATTTTCACACGTCAGTTGCAAAAGCATAGTCGCCGCGTGGACAACGTGCGGTCAATGCGTGACCACAACGTGTCGGGGTTGATCTTTAGCGTACGACGCATTATAGACTACTCGTGGCACTTATGTTTTTTTTTTATTGATCCTAGAATGTATAAGATGGGGCTTAAATTTCAATATTTAAACGAGAGATAGAGATCGAGAGTTACATAGAAACGAGTTGCCGCTTAGTTGTAATGTGCGAAGACCTGACTGCCTAGTTACGAGGTCAATCTGCGAAATAGACACGAAACCACGGTGAGGAGCTACCTTTTAAGGGATATAAAATTGAAAAGCACCATGGTGGTAATATTGTGCCCCGGGGAGGCACGTGTACACTAACCAAGCTGCCTGGCGAGGCATTTTCCTCGAGAAGCTACTCAAGGATTTTTAAGACAAATTAATGGAATAATTACCTCTTAGATTACCGATGATTGACACATGAAATAAAACTATGAAAATGAATCCGCCACGGTCATCCGCAGACCACGAACCCGTTAAAGTGTTCGAGACGTCGGAATGAAGTTAGAATTAGTTAATATACGCGAGTTTATCCGTTTTCATAGTTTTATTTAAATTACCTCTTCAAATTGAAGTAATTTAATGATATTTATTGCATTTAACGTTTTAAAAAGCCATTTTATTTTTGAAATAAAACTATGAAAACGGATAAACTCGCGTATATTAACTAATTTTAACTTCATTCCGACGTTTCGAACACTTTACAGGGTTCGTGGTCTGCGGATGACTGACAATGGAGGAAATTTGATAGATCTACCTCCATCAAAATAAGAAAGATAAGTACAAAACTACCCACCAAAGAAAAATTACTAAACCACAGACAATAAATTTTAAGGGTGGATGTACATACAAAATTTGCAAATTAAGCTAGTTATTCATTACAAATATTTTCAGAATGAAGACAAGAGACAAAATAAATAATCTACGCCGGTTCTATCCCTACGCCACTGACTGAGAAGTATTTCCTTCCTTTGTATGATTGTATTGTTAGGCCATTTTATTTTCTGAAAAACATCTTAAAAATTAGAATACGCCACAAAACTACAAAAAAACGTGACTAAAATTTGTAAGTAACTTGTGGGGCATTCAATTGTTAGTTGTTTAAAGAGTTAGAAAAACGTATTATTGTTCACGACTCATGTTTCACCCTGTATTTGGTGGTAACTAATGGGAAAATTAAATGCCAGAATTTTTTATTCCCGTTGTTCCTACTGGTGGGAAGAAAAATCCCAGTTGTTGCCACTGCTGTCAGATGAGCAGTGACAGGTGGGAATAACCCCGTGGATGCATGGCCCGGGCATATCTAGCGTTAACTGCTTCAGTAAACTTTATTTTTTTTAGATTACGATCTGACATCACCGATGAAGCAACTGGAAACAATATCGGCGGAGCAAGTGCGAGTATTGAACTCGCTACCCAACGCCGTGCTGTATGGCTTGCTGCGAGACCTGGAGCAGATCAGAAGCGAGGCAGCCAGGAACAAACGGGTGCCTGATGTAAGCTGTTAGTTTTAATAGGCATTCTGCTCTGATTAGTTCCAATAGAGATAGCAATAGACTTCATAGACGAAGCATAAACCGTATAATATAAAGCGCTTACGAAGAGCGCGAGGTTGGCGCGAGATCACATGGGTGGAATAATTTTGGACCTGCGAATTGCTGGACTTTTAGCAAAAATGAGCTTGGAAACTAAGTCAATCAGCAAGTCCAACTAGAAGGGTATCTAAACAAATACACGTAGACTTAATTCAGACAAAAAAATAATAATAAACCATTTATTTCACTGCAAACCATGCGAAAATAATTGTAGAAATACTGAATAATCTAGCGTTAATTTTTTGCTCGAGTTACAGGGTAGGCCCCGTATTAACCGTGTTCTAGATCGCATTAATTAGGTACCTTTTGTTACTCTGCGAGCATATTTATTTAGTACATGAACCCTCGACAGCAGGAGTGCCGCTTCTGCAAGAACAACGGCGAGCGCGAGTCGTACTACCGCTCGCACGTGCTGAAGGACGCGGGCGGGCGCGTGGCGTGCCCCGTGCTGCGCAAGTTCGTGTGCAAGCGCTGCGGCGCGCGCGGCGACCATGCGCACACCGTCAAGTATTGCCCGCTCAGCACTGATGAAGGTAGGGAAGCGATGAAGGACGCGGGCGGGCGCGTGGCGTGCCCCGTGCTGCGCAAGTTCGTGTGCAAGCGCTGCGGCGCGCGCGGCGACCATGCGCACACCGTCAAGTATTGCCCGCTCAGCACTGATGAAGGTAGGGAAGCGATGAAGGACGCGGGCGGGCGCGTGGCGTGCCCCGTGCTGCGCAAGTTCGTGTGCAAGCGCTGCGGCGCGCGCGGCGACCATGCGCACACCGTCAAGTATTGCCCGCTCAGCACTGATGAAGGTAGGGAAGCGATGAAGGACGCGGGCGGGCGCGTGGCGTGCCCCGTGCTGCGCAAGTTCGTGTGCAAGCGCTGCGGCGCGCGCGGCGACCATGCGCACACCGTCAAGTATTGCCCGCTCAGCACTGATGAAGGTAGGGAAGCGATGAAGGACGCGGGCGGGCGCGTGGCGTGCCCCGTGCTGCGCAAGTTCGTGTGCAAGCGCTGCGGCGCGCGCGGCGACCATGCGCACACCGTCAAGTATTGCCCGCTCAGCACTGATGAAGGTAGGGAAGGGCTAGGGAGTTCTTCTAATTAAGGGACTATACAGCAGCAATTACAAAGTTTCTATTTCATTTATCTAATTACGAATTCTGCATCGATGCCATTACGTTATCGTATTAAAAAACGATTTATGGACATTTCATGAAACTTTTGTCCTACCCTAGTAAAATAGGGTTGCCCTAAATAAACCAAGCGGGCAGTTAGGATATATTTTAGGTACCAGCAGCGTAATAATTACTCTAGCAGTAATAATTATCTTTGTTGGTTACTGCGGGATAACATGTCTTATTGAAATATTTGACGTAAATATGCAAATCAAATTTGGTTATGTATCAATTAACTCATAATTAGGAGGTTTTTTCGCGATGTCAAAGTCAAAGTCAAACTATTCTTTATTCAAGTAAGCTTATTAATAAGCATTTTCGAATCGTCTGACATTATCAAGAGAGAGAAAAAAATCTACTACTGGTTCAAACCCTACGCCGTTCCTGAGAAGAACCAGTAAGAAACTCAGGAAGACTTATTTTTTCAAAACAGTATAATAATACATCTTATTAAAATAACATTCATTAATGAATGTATTACATAAAAAAAAAGATTATTATAGACATTTTTATAAAAGAGAGAAATAAATAAAGGATCATAATATTAAACAAAAAAAATATTATTGTACAAGTTCACAATATTATTAAGTATCTATATCTATACTACTAGAGATGTAAATGTCTTGCTTCTCTTCATAGTGAAATTTGCTCAGCGTGACCCTCCGTAGTACCCTGTTCACTCCTACTCCACTACCCAAATGTCACTCTGCCCTCTGTACTATGCGAGTGGGACGGCAACGGGTCCATTGCGAATACAGCAACAGTTGCGGGTGATTTATGCTCACTCTTAAAGTCCATAGGGGAGACCTAGGAGAGTTGACACAAAGGTAAGTTGACACAATGACAAAATCTCCAGAACTATAGGCATTAGAAATCTGTCAATAGCGCAGTTCTATCCCTTTTCTCCCTCCCACCTACTCTTCAGTACACGCCATGGCCGCCAGCCGAACGGTTGCGGAGTTATAGCGTCTATGTTCAAAATTGTGCGAAAAGTAAGTTTTAACCCATTTTTTCAATGCCGTTTATTTACGTGTTATGTTAAGAATTATGCTCCTTGTATAAATCATTTAGAACGTCTATTTAAGTACATGTTTAAATTCAAACATGTTATTTTCAAACGAGAACCGCTTGTAAGTAATAATCGCTAAGATATAAAAAAGCCGTTAATTTTGAAGGGAAGGTAAGTTGAAACAGCTTGTTTCAACTAACCTCCTTTGTTGCAACTCTCTTCGATGTTAATTTATAGACTAAATATTTATTTGGTATTTCAGAGTGCCCAAAGCAATAAAAGCAAACAGGAAACTAAGAAATGTCAATAAACCATTATTAAATTAATCAAAGCAAATAAAGACAATTGAGAAAATTAAATGTAACAAGCATAATAAAACGACTGGTAAAATCATAAAGAGGAATGAAAATGATAATGATTGTTTATTTTATTTTATTTTTTATTTTTACATATTTGGAGAACCAACGGCTAAGAAAACAATAATAAAATTTAAACTGGATACAGTAAACCAATTATAGGGACTCACAGAAAGTTCCATGATAACAAAAAATTGAAACAGGTATATAAGTGCACTGTACTGACGAACCGTTTATGTCTGTGTTGCTTAGAGCCATATAAAAATAGTAGACCAAAACATATAAAAAATAGTTTTTGGATTGCAAGGGTTGAGCACATGCAAAATGCACATAATGGTGAACTGAACTGCATATATTATATTAAACTGTTGGCCTGGTTAATTAAATCTATTTTTTTATTACGTTGCATTTTTTATATCTAGTTAGATCCATTAATGTTCTGTATTTTTTGTTGGTAGAACTATCAATTACCATAAGAAATTAAGTGTGATTATTTTAGTTATATATATATATTTTCTTTCCTGAAAGGTGAAGACTTACAATTTTAATGTTTAATTAATCTCATTCAGTGTCTTAACGTTGATGTGTTTATGGATAACTTTAGTGTGCAAAAGAACCAAACTTATTTAAGTATGTAGGACCTTAATTATTATAATATAGGTAAGAAAAAACCAAATGTATACTCACAGTCGTACAATGAAGGTGTCTTATTATTTTTATAAAAAAAAAAACATATTTATGTTAGTATATTTCTAATATTTGACCTCAAAGTTGTTTTAGTAAAATAAATACGATTATTGCCAAAACTATCGTTATATTTATCTTAAAACTTTAATTTATATGTATGTGTCAACTTACCCAGGTACCTGTTTCAACTTATCTCGGTATTAGGAGGGTTGAAACAACCCGACTTGTTCTAGAATAACGATGTTTTTGCCACCTTCTAATGACTTATTACTTTTTGAATTGACATTCATTATTAGATTATGAAATTCCCTTTCTAAAAATGATAGTTACGTCCTTATAGCTTGTATAACAAAGAAGTTATGCGTGGATATGTAAAATTTGTGTCAACTCTCCTAGGTCTCCTTTTGACATTTCAGAACGCATCAAGTCCACAGCTATGATGCGCAGCGTCCGCCTGGCGTCGGGGCGGCGCCGCGGGGCAGCGGAGCCGGCGGCCGACTACGTCATGTTCGGCGACACCACGCCCAGCTTCCTGCGCGACTACCGCTCCAGCGCGCCGCTCGACCCGCAGTGGGCCGACTTGGAACAGAAGCTGACTTTATAAATGTCCAGTGTAGGTAGGTGACCCGTTTCTGGAACTCTCACATATCTGGATAACATAATCATTACGAACCGCGGTCACCTTGACTTTTGAAATTGCTCCTAGTGAAAAGACTCTTTGACTGAGGTATTACAGTAGATAATAATTAAGTCCTCCTGCTTAGATTTTATGACTTAATCTGCTGACGTATTAGAATAGATATCATGTCAGATCAAGCTATGTTCATAACTATTATTAAAATTAACTAGTTAAGTATTCATTCGAGTTCTGTTGAATTACAAGTAGATGTAATGTTAGTATTATAATGTGTAACAAAATAATTTGAGGATGGAGTAGAGGTGTATCTACGGAATATTATATCAATTATTGTGATTGGCTAATGCCAAATAGTATTTTATATGTCTTATCATTCATTACATTTATAAGATTCTCTTAATTGTTTATAAAGTGACATATAATGTTATAGTGACCTTATTGTTTCTAGTTATTAGTACAAATAACCTTATAAGAACGTTGATTAGTTTTAAAAAAAGACAAATTTAACTAGATCTAGGTACTTTAGTAGGTTCTTGATTGTTGACTACAATGTTGAACAGACACGACAAAAAATTTAACAAATCATTATTATGTTATGCACCATGGCCCTGAAATAAAATCTACTACTTTTACTACTTGTATACGAACGCAAATCGTCACATTTTTTATACCTTTAAAGCATCTTTATATATTCATATATCAGCTTTCAATATTTAATTGAAAGCAATATATAAATCAAATTAGTTGTTTTAAATTGAAACTATACATTTGTTGATACAGTTTATTTTACTTCATAATTAAATAAGATGGAATTTTCAGACGTGTCATTATGCTAGACAGTATATTTTTTTACCAAATATCCAGTTTAGCTATTATAGAAAGGTCATCGATTTATCAACTAGTCAGTACTATATCTACTACCTAGTAAGTTACATTGGCAAATAAACAGTGATTTTTGTTAAAATTGCGTAGTCTATTTGTTTCTACAACGGTTTTATCCGATCACCTTTTCTATAGTGGCTTTATCTGGCGTGGTTGTTGTTTATTTCGGCCGTTGATTTGTTTGTAATTTCTCGTTAAAATGTTTATTTTCTGTTGATTGTGTGGTATTTTGTCATACCTTACTTACCTATTATTAATTATTAATAATTTTGACAACTTTGGTGTTGGTGTCTTTTGGGTCCAATAAATCGTATGAATACCTATGGTGTACTAATTTATTTTTTAAAGTACCAACATTGCGATAACGTCCACTTTGCAATAATAATAATAATAACTTTTGACTCGAATAATTATAGTCAATAATATTGGCAACACTATTTACTTATACATAGTTGTATGTTATGTACTCGGGAATTCCCAGATACCTAACCGTCAAATTCGAAGTCTTCACAAACCAAATACCGAAATAAATAAAAAAAAATTTGGTTACATAAATTACAAATCATAGACATATAAATTTATAGACCGAGTCTATTATTATCTGTGGGTGACGCCTAGGGCTGCCAACTGTCCCGCTATATGCGGGACGTTCCGTTTCTGGGGCCCTAAAGTATGCGTCCCGCAAAAAGTTCGCGCGGGACGCCGATTGTCCCGCTTTTCGGGGAATACTAAACTGGAAATACTAAAATAATAATATGAATACGTAAATGAGAGCAATTTAAGATTGCGTCATATTAATTTGAATGTACCGCGACGTCCGCGACTATAGCCTGCGAGCACCGTGCACTGAACGTGTATACTGCCAAAATATGCATGATTGCGTTGGGTGCATTAGGTGCATCTAAATTGAACCTATCTGTCCCGCATTTTATAGCCAAGTCCCGCAATTTATTCGCGAATGTACCGCATATCTGTGATCTTTGGTTGGCAGCCCTAGTGACGCCGGCAATGCCTGTCAACGATCTTTGTTTGGGTATACTAGTGCACCTAAACAGCAAATAGTAAAAGTGATTAAAATAAAGCTTTTCATGTATATTTCTGTTCGATAAGTGCACGGAATGTGATAAAAGTGATGACTTGTGTGGTTCCAGGGTGTAAAAACCGCCAGGGTCACCTGAAATGAACAAAATAAAGACATTACGTTTCACCGGTAATTTAGTTTTGACTTGAATTTTAAGATTTCGAACCTTATTAAGGTAAAAGTAACTGAAAATCTTATTCAATATTTGTTGCCGGATACATGTGTGTAGTTTTGTGAATTAACCATTCGTATTTGCCTTCGTAATGTAATTATAAATAGTGGGATTCAAATATTTGTATCGCATAGTGTTGTACCTAAGAGACCGATCGTGATATCGATAAATGTATTGATAGCCAACTCAGAAAATGAATCGATGTTTTTAATTTCCAACAGGTTGCCACAGGACACTGAACAAAGGCTATTATGGGTCAAAAATATCAAAAATGCAGACGACTGGTGCCCTAAAAAGTATTCAAAAATATGCTCCACACATTTTTAAGCTGTTGTTTCAGGCAAGGGTACGCGCATAAGTGATTACATTCTGATATTTCTGACGTAGTACCCACTAGAGGTGTGCGCCGATCGAAAAATCATCGGCGGCGGCGTCCGATGGTTTTTTGACCGGCGGCGGCGGCGTGATCGGCGTGAAATCGGCGTGACCTCGACTGAATGTGAAACAAAACTGTCGCCCAGAAATATGGTCTAAACGTTCTAAATTTAAGTCATTGAAGTATGTACTTCATCATAAAATATTAAAAATACTTCAAATTATCATTATAATCATTTTAGCCATAATAGACGTCCACAGCTCTATATAGTATAGGCCTCCTCTTTGAACCTCCATTTATACTGGTTAGAAGCGACCTACATCCACCGCCTCCCGGCGATCTTCATAAGGTTGTTTGTCCATCAGCGGACGACTAAGCTCCGTTTGCCAGACTGTGTGGTCTTCAATCAATATGGCCTGCCCATTGCCACTTCAGCTTGCTAATCTGGACTTCTAGAGGGCTATGTCGGTGACTTTAGTTCGTCTCCGGACCAGATCTCATCATTTTGGATTCAATAAAGTAGGGAAACTCCGAACATAGCTGTCTATAGCTCGTTCAGCTACTTTGTGTTTTGAATTATGGCCGACAGTAAAGGACCATGTTTCAACGCCGTAACTCAACATTTCGTCTTATGGCACTGCGGTATGTCGCTAATGTTGGACGAAAATAAATTGCATAGTTTCCCAAACATTGCCCAACCTTGTTGAATTCGATCTGTTAACATCTTTCTCGAAGTTGAACTTACTTCATTGGACTATTTTGTCCTACGTAGGAGTACAAGTCAAAATCTTGGTGTACCGAGTTTTCAACAGAAACTGGGATGGGCACAATATTGGCATTTGACATAAGTTTCGTCGTGTCTATATTCATTTTTATGCTCACTCATTGAGAACCTCGTTTGAGGTCATCGAGGATCGTGCTGAGTTCCTCAATTGGCTTGGCATGACAACGATGTCATCGACAAACCGAAGGTGAGTGATGTGATGTATTCGCTGTGTGTGGTCATGCCAGTTCCTTGCCATCCCAGGAACTTCAACTTCAAAGCGTCTTCCATTGCGGCAGTAAACAGTTTCGGAGAAATAACGTCTGTGTTACGCCTCTTCGCAACGGAATCGTGTTCATGCTCTGCGCTTGTATTCGGTCCAACATTGTGACTTCAACACTTCGATGTACCGATAGTCATCGCTGAAGTCACAAGTACCGCTCACATCTCCACTGAACAATCGCTAAGCACAATGGAAATTACACTCTTCAGTCTTTTGCATAATTTGCTGCAGCTCCATATGGATGCAAACTATGGGGCCACACTATAGCTTCCTTGGAATCCAGCTTGTTCGGGAGGCTAAAACCATCAAGTCCGTGTTCTACACAGTCTGATGACCCTAGAAAACAGTTCAAAAACATGGCTCAGGATCCAGACGGGCTTGTAGTTCTTCAAACGGGTGTTATTAATATTACCTTTTTTGAAGAACAACACCAACTTGGTTCTGTTCCATGGGTCAGACGTTTTTCCTTTTTTTTTTTGTTTAGGGGGGAAGGAATGCTTTACGCATACCGCCCGGGTGGGCAAAGGCCCTCCACGCTGGGCGCGCCAGATGGTTGGGCGCGCCTTCCTCCTCGGTCTCCATGATGCATTGTGGCGGACCCTCCCGAGACCGCCACAAGGAGACCGTGGGTGCCGAAAGATTTCCCGGCGGCATATCAGGTCTGTGGTTATGCCGCCGAAGACACTTCGGTTACAGAGGATAGGGCGAGCGGCAACGACAACACCGACACTCCTCTTCCTCTGCAGCCCCACCGACGACGTTACGGCGGAACGGCCCCGCCAAGGTCGCAGAGGGTAGGGAGAGTGGCGCTCCGTTATACCATCACGCCTCTCCCCCTGCGATCCCACCTCGGCCGCAGAGGATAGGGAGAGCGGCAACGACAACACCGACACTCCTCTTCCTCTGCAGCCCCACCGACGCCGTTACGGCGGAACGGCCCCGCCAAGGTCGCAGGGGGTAGGAAGAGTGGCGCTCCGTAATACCATCACGCCTCTCCCCCTGCGGTCCCGCCTCGGCCGCAGAGGATAGGGAGAGCGGCAACGATAACACTGATACTCCTCTTCTTTTGCGGTCCACCTCCACGCGTCCTCCCACTTAGAGCGTCCTCCTGGGGCCAGCCGGCGGCCCAAAAGCCGAGCCCCTCCACAACGGGTAGGTGGGCACCCCATGGGGGCTTGTTGGCGTTAACCTGATTTAAGGCCATCTTAATCTTGGTATGAGGTCAGGACAGCGGCCCTACCGCGAAAAAAGATATTCGTAAATTTCGAGGATTTGTCTCTCTCATTCTAATGACGCCTTCGTTGGAGCGACAGAGAAAAATCCTCGATTTTTATGAATTTCGATTTTCGCGGCAGTAGGCCTGCTTGGCTCTTGGATCTCCTACTAAGCTGTCAACGGGCTTTACGTGCGAAATGTACGACTGGAACTGGTCATAGAACCTCTCGATCTCACCGAAAATCTATGCTTTTGTTAACTTTATGCTGGCAACTTCCCGTTTCGACTTTGTTAGCTAGCTTTAACAAAGCTTGTTTGTGGGTTTACAAATTTTAAAACCTTTTAGTAATATTGTTGTTACAAACGGTTTACGATGCATTTTTAAGTGATTCTGTGAATATAAAAACAAAGTACGCGGTCAAATTGTAAACTTTTTGTTTTACTGGGAATCAATTATTAGAATTAAAATTTTTGACACGCCGATTTCACGCCGGTCAAATTCATCGGCGGCGGCGGCGTGGAAAAATCATCGGCGGCGGCGGCGCGGCGGCGCGGCGCACATATATACCCACCATATTTGGTAATCATCCAATGTCATGTCAACCAGAAAGTAAGTTAAGTTTAGTTTAATAATGACACTCATGAGATACTTTTGTAGAGTGATTAATTATAAAGAAGCCATCATACGAAAATTGTTAGGTATGCTTTAAGCGATGATAAGTTCCATAAAACATGTTATAATGAGGGTCATCTGAAATGCCGTTCACCAGGGCGGCAGCACTGAGGCGTCAGGTCCAGAAACTTGTCTAAATTCTCAGAGCGCCTATAGTTTCGTGTTTAAATGATTTGTACGAGTTCATAAAATTATGTAAAAAAATAAAATGACGTTCTAGTTAGTTTTTCTTTGAGGCTAGATAATTGTATTTCTTAGCGGGACCTTACCGCTAAGTGGCCCAATTAGTGGCATACGTTTTAGACACGACATTTCTTATGACATTTGACATTTTAATGAAAGAAAATATTTCATTAATTTTGTGATTTTATTATGTGTTTCGTTCGACTTCGGAGATCTTCAGGATGTGAGAGCGTAGCGTCTCCCAATGACCGATAGATGCCGCTAGCGTCTATGAAGCCGCTCCACAGCCCGTAGCGCGCCGCTGTGACGTAGTTTCCGCTCAAACAGCTTCCTGTAACCAACCAGCTCGCACCCGGCGACTCGCCGCCATTTCATTGTTTCGTCGACAAGAAAGTGGTCTATCGTTAAATATTTACGACGAAAATTTAAGATTCGAATTTTAAAATTTCATTTCGAATAGTCGAGTTCCCGAAGTATTTTCGAACCGATAACGTCCGTCGCGCAATTTTCAAGAGTGACTTCGATCTACCCACTTTTTCTGGCGAAATACGTTCTCGACCACGATCGTGTTTTAAACGTTACCGTCGTTCAGTCGTAGGCGTTTCCGAGATTTTTAAAGTAGGAAATCGTCCGATTAACGCGTGTTTTTAATCGCGTTACTTCACATACGGTACCGAAAGCCGCTCCGCACCCGACGAGAGGAAACGTGCATCGCGATCATCGTGTCGCCGCGGGCAGCGCGGCGCCGCCGGCCGGGGGCGGTTCACGCGCCGCCACGTCGCCGGCGCCGCCGTGTCGCCGCCGCGGCCGGGCGCGCCGGGGGCCACCCTGCGCTCCGCCGCCGCCGCCGGGAGCTGCAGCTGGACCTGGGTACTCTTTACGTTTTCCGCTCTCGGATCGATTGGTGAGTTAGCTTAATGATATTCTATTAACCCAAGGAGTCTAGTCTGCGGATGGCGACGAATGTTGTGATGAGACTGACGTGGCGCCATGTGGACGCCACCGGTCCTGACCTCACTAGCTGCCACGTGAGCGCTGGCCGCCACGTGGTCGCCACTGGCTGCCACGTGGGCACCACCGCGCCATGTGGGTACCACCGATCCTGACCTCACTGGCTGCCACGTGGGCACCAACGGTCCCGACTTCATTGGCCGCCATATGGGTGTATCCCGTTTTTTGACGGGGTGCCACTACGATGCTACCGATCCCGACCTCACTGGGCGCTACAACGGTGCCACCGGTCCTCGCCTCATTGGCTGCCGCAACCACGACACCGGTCCCGACGTCACTAGTCGTCGCGACGGCACCATCGGTATTGACCTCACCGGGTGCCACGGGACACCGCTGGCCACGAAATTATAGTCACCATGATGACATTACAGGTAATAATACTGCCGTTCGATGCTGATGCTGTTCAGGCATGGCGGTACAACCCACCTCCATGTTGCTGCCGATCACGAAACCGCTACATTCACGCGACCACCGCAATGGCGCTACAAGTCAGAATACAATTGGTCCGATGAAGTTCATTGTGCAACTACAGTGGCCCGCCAAGCCGATACAATGACGCCACGATAACGTCTCGCTGCCGGCTGCCAACGGGCCGGATGACGCCACCGCCCGCGATATTCGCCATACGGCGGAAGCTCTGCCCAACGCGAAAGCGCCAACGACTCTTGTCAGTTTGGCCCCCCCCATATCACATAAGTAACCAAGCTGATGCCGGCAACCACCCTGGCGCCGCCTGCCGAGCGGAAGCATTGCAAACCACAGTCTGGTGCTCCTGCTTCGGGTGTTCCTGATAGACATACACGTGCCTACTGCAGCTGGGGGATTGCAAACCCCTCGTTCTCGATCGAGGATCCGTTGTAGTGGCTGACCGAGTCACAAGGAACTGCGTCCTATTGTTCTATAGGAAATCTGTACGTTGTATCTATATTCAAAAACTATCTGCAGTCTCCCACGATCCAATACAGCAGAAGCAGGAACACTTAGTGCACACTGCACCAAACCGAAGACCTGTTCGACAATGAATGGAATCTGTAACGTAATATCTCAAATTATTCTACAAATGTTTGACCAGCCCCGGATTCCTCAGACACTCAAATCCGCGGGCCTGCTCTCTGAAAACTGGTGGTATTGACAAGGTTTGGAAACAGATCTCTTATAATCTCTCTACTCGCACTCGTTCTCCAACTATACGGGGTCCTCCTCATAAAACGAACCATTTCTCCGAGGGCAATAAACAAATTTGGGACAAAAACCCCCGGTCGTAAGCGAGCTCGAGATACAGCTGCACGAGGAAAGAGGCCATGGAGAGATAGCTCGAAACACCGGTATACTCGTCACAGAAAATAAATTCTTCGTTTTTATCTAAGCGTATTGCTATGCCCGGTGCTATTCCTACACAGATTATTCTTTCCCAGAGCCGATTAAAGGTCTCCCATATTAATAGCTGAACTTACTTACTCCTCTAGCGCTACGACCCAAAGAAAGTCCTGGTCCCCAACACGACTGTTCACCTCTGACTCCGGTCCTGGGCAGTTTTAGTATACTTAATATTATTTGTAAGTAAACAATTGGATGCGTCCGTGACTGCGTCCACATGATACATTTCTGACCAACGTTTGATCACCTATCAAGACTATTTCCTGATAGCAATCCAGTCGAAAAAGTAGTACAGATTACCAGATCGACCCCCATCAACCTAGGTTAGCAAATATACTACCTGAAATACGTTACAATCCTTACTCAAACCATAGCCACAACATTTGCGTCCTGCAGGGAAAATAAGGTAAATGATTGGTTGCGAGACAGCCTGTCTCGCGTCCAACGTCGTGCGCTCCTAGACGGACTCAACCTTACGAACTTGGGCGTCCATGGAGGCTGGTTGCACTATCGCAGGCCCTAACACTGCTTCGGGCGATTACAGAGTCCCATGCCAGCTCCCATCTCATCTGCCAACCGGACTCTTGAGGGAATCTCCCATGGTGAATTAAGAACGTAATAAAATACGTTCATATCGAGGTAAGAAGGAAACACTATACTGAGTATATTGATCAACGCACCGCATTCTCAGTCTGTCCTCAACAGGAAGCCGGTGCATGGTCTCCAACAGGGAACTTGCACTGCGACTCCAAAAAAAAAAAAAAAAACTACACTTTAAAACTTGGAGAACCTGAGGAGATCGATAGTTAGTATGATTATTAGTTACAACGACCAACGCAGAAAGTATTGGCATCAGGGAATTGCCTACGCACTACAGGTTCAGAACTTACGGAACCAGTTCGGTTCATATACCTACAGGTCGGTACTTTCAGGAAGTCGACGGACGAGCTAGGGGACTCTGCGCCCCCGAGCGGCACCAGCGCCCGGAGGCCACTGAGCAGATCTTCACCCGCTAGGGTACCCCGTCCATCGACCTGTTCGCTCACCTCAAACGTTCACGTGCCACAGTATGTCTCAGTCTACTGGCCCTAACTGAACGCACGATGCGTTGAGGTAAGCGGAACGCTGCTACACCGACGCTGACTGACCAGATCAAAAGAAAAGTCTGCTGGTGTTCCGTTGGCGTTTCTCCAAAGTAAAAACAGGTACGCCCATATGGAAAATAGTCATCGTGGTACGCTAAAAATAACATCGTCTGCCAGTTGTCTCATCAAATCAAGTAACGAAAATATCCTCTCATATTTTATCGCATTTAGCGTAGCGAACGATAATCTCTGATTAATATTATTTGTAAAGTATTTATTTGGCGAAACCTTCGCCTTCAAGGTGCCTGTTTGATTAAACGCTTAAAGAATACTAGTTTTAATCTGAACAGCTGTACGACATATCAGAGAGAAACCCACATATGGAATGTTAATACCGAGTTTAGAGTCCATGACCTTACACTGTACTGTATTATACGTAGACAATTATTCTAATAATTCTCACTTAATTATTTCCTTTCTGAAATTCCGTTCTAAATTAGATAACATCAAAATATGAACCCGGTATTCTGGACGTGTCAATTCGTATAAATTACCGAAAATGTTATGTGAAACTTATGTGTAAAAACTGCGGATGAGTAAGTCCTATATATAATCTGCGGATATCTACTCTGTAGATGTATGCAAATAGCATGTCAACCCAACCGAAAAGCCTCGTTTGAGCCTATTCTTAACCTCTGAATGCAAAGCGATGCATCATGTATTCTTAATTTTATTGACTACACGTCAAAATTCATTGGTTGGTTTAGGGCAGTAGAGCCCTAACATTTCTGCACCCGCTGACTCGCCACCAGGAGATAATAGACAGGTCTCACATCCTGAAGATCTCCGAAGTCGAACGAAACACGTAATATGAAATTTTACCTTCCAATAAAATTAATATTATGTTTTCTGAGACTTCGGAGATCTGGATAATGCCTTCCTGGTGGCAATATTTTATCAACCTTTACATTCTCCTCAACAATGAAATGGCGGCGAGTCGCCGGGTGCGAGCTGGTTGGTTACAGGAAGCTGTTTGAGCGGAAACTACGTCACAGCGGCGCGCTACGGGCTGTGGAGCGGCTTCATAGACGCTAGCGGCATCTATCGGTCATTGGGAGACGCTACGCTCTCACATCCTGAAGATCTCCGAAGTCTCAGAAAACATAATATTAATTTTATTGGAAGGTAAAATTTCATATTTTTATCCTAAAATGTAGATTTAGAAATCATGACATATTAAGGATCGCAGAAGATCGTGATTCTGAGTAGGAAATAAGGTTTATTCCTACTGTATTCGCTACCTAATGTGGTAAAATTATTATTATTGCCGATAAAAGCATACGATGAAGACTGGACAACACTAATAGTAATGACATTTTATCTAGTCAGGTTGGTAGCATTGTTCAAGAAAATGGAGTCATTGATAGAATTCAAGACCAAGTAGAGCTACCTTATTTGTCTCTTTTCCTTATGGAATACATCTTGAGATGGTAAAGGATGACAATAGTTTGTTCAGGTATGTCTTAATACACGGAATCTTCCCTATATTTAATCTGGGTTACAATAGTACATTACTGCCGAGGCCGGGAAGTGACTGGTTGCCGGCCGAATATATGTAGACGGATAGTATTCGGACGGCAACCCGTCACTTCATGGCCGAGGTATGTATAATGCTTTTCTCAAACATGCAATGAAATGAAACAAAAAAAATATCTTCATTCTTAGAAATAGGCATGATGACTGGCAAGTCAAATCAGCATCTTTTGTCGAACTGTCAAAACGATCACCACTATGGAATTTTATATGAAATACTCAAAAGTGACGTCACGTTTGAGTACTGCCAAATGAACTACTCTTTTAAGTTCTTTTCAATTTATTAAATAGAAGTTCTGTACAAAAATTACAGCAATCTACATCTTAGTAATAATTTATTCGTGTATTATGTCGTGCATAATGTTAAATAATTTATTTTAGCAACAGTTATCATCCCTATTATAAGTCAACTGCATAACTAAGTCTTTGAAACACAACAAAAGTCAAATACTTTTTAAATATTTTAAGTCCTTGTGGACAGGCGAAAGCACTAAGCTATACTGCCTTAAAAATCAAATACGACAGCGACACAGACACCTCTTTTTTTTTTAAGGTCGACCTGTTTGAAACGCGCCAATTTTTAATTCTAAAAAGCAGTATTAGACGACTCGGTCTGTTGTGTCCAATTAATCGCATTCGGTGATCTGGGCCGACGGATCGCATCGTATAATACTGCTTTTTAAATATTATTTTGAGTAGTTATTGTACATATTTTAAATTATATAATTTAAGTACCTAATTATAACTGCAACAATTAGCCAATCATTTTTTTAATACTAATATTACTTACAGATAATTATTGGCTAAAAGCCAAGATGTCAGGTCACAAACCTATGTCGAATGAAAATTAAAAAAGTGACACTTGCCGGCCTAGGCCGGCTACGAGGTGGGAAGTACCTCGTTGCCGGCCTAGGCCGGCAAGTGCCGCTTTTTAGGCACGTAACTACAAAATTTCATTGCATGTTTGAGAAAATACATATTCTAAATATTGATAGGAATTTACAAAACTAATCAATCATATTCTGCTTAGACGATTCTCTTTGCTAACTGCTGTCACACCATAACATTGTCAGATAGATGTATGTCACTGACAAAGGACTAATTTAGGGTAGTTACGCGTAAAAGGTAATTACGTCGAATATAAAGCCAAATGTACCCTTCTACCTCTTAATTCAATTTATGGACCCTCAAAGAAAATCAGTAGCAGGGCCTATATCTCTATCAAGTTTAAAAATGTCGCGTAAAATCACTGCTTTAGCGAACACATTTTTAAAGCCCGCCGTACCGAATAAGGAAGTTAAAACAGCTCATACTAGCACCCCTACCGTTGAACACCGCTCTTTTCCTAGCGAAGAAAATCAGATCTACAGCGGACAAGTCAACGTCCTGTCTATCATGTAAGTTTGAATATAGCGAGGTAGTAGGTATCTTATTTAATGAATTGCCCGTGGGACTATATATAGCGTAGTACCTAGGCAGGAGGTCATATCATTAAAATCTTTTCATCACACCTGTTCGGTAAGTGCGCCAATACGCTGCGGTGATGCGCGCCGTAGGTGCGTCATTACGTCCTAGTAGGCCGTTAAGGATTTTCATACAACATTACGTCTTACGTCGCACTAGCGCGGTCCGGCGCACGCCGCGCGCCGCGCCGAGATTTCTTTTATGAAAATGATGAAATTAAGTCATCCCTGATTTAGACCATTTTAGAGTAGTTTTGTGAAAATATATTGTTTTATTTACTTTTTTGCATCACAGGTGTGATGAAAAACATTGTGTGTACCACGGGCGGTACAAGAATTATGAACTCGCGTGAAGTAAAGCCCGCGCCTTCGGCTTGGGCTTTACTTTCACACTCGTTCGCAAATTCTTACTTACCGCCCTAAATACACAATGTACTATTATTACCTTCTAATGTCTTCTTTCATTTCTTAGATCTAAAATCAACCCGATACTTATGGCTCACGATTCCAATCAACCTTGCATCTAAAAATAATTTCATACCTACTTTTATTTATTTAATTTGGTGTTTAATGTTGTTTGGGTCAAGTACACCGCCGCCATCGATGTAAATTTAAGGGCACCGACAGGGGTTCAATGTTGGTCCTGGTACACCCTACATCCAGTTGTCAGTCAGACAGTAATTTATATTTGAACTTGCAATATCTGAGGCAAACAACAACAAGACGGCAAGTTAAATAAAAGCAATAAAAATCATGAACCAAAGGTAGGTTAAATTGAAGCTGCAAGACGTATCTCGGGTTGATTTTAGATTTAAAAAAATTAGCATGGAAATGGCGATGTCTTCGCCGGCGGTAGTGGCGTGGCGTTGATACTCTTAGATAAGGGCACACTCGTCTAGTCATCAACTTCCGAACCTTGCCTCGGAAGTTAGCACAACCAACATGAACTTGTATCGATTCCAGTGATTTAGATAAAGATCTAATATGCTGCAAGTATACGGAAGATGTGAAAGAGATAGCTGTGGGGTTCGGCGATGGCACTATCAGGCTGTTCGACTGCAGCACGGGAGAGTGCACACACACTCTGACAGACGACGACGCCTTCCCTGGTACTGTCTCGTCCTTGAAGCACAGACCTGTCAGCCCTGCCCATCCTAATTCGAACACACTCTTAGCCACATGTAAGTACTAACACGACATTGAATACCTACCTTATTATTTCAATAGTAAGTCCTCTTTCGTATAGCAAAAATGAATTAATAAAAGTAGACTTACCTATTGCGTGGAATATTTTCCTGAGGATTGCGATTAGATCATGACGTATGCTGTAGCTGAATTTTTTGCATTGGGTTGGGTCCCTGTAGGTATTTAATTATGTGCCAATACATTTTCTTACCATTTATTGTTCTGTAGATGTTAACGGTTGCATCAAATCCTGGATGTACAAATACGACCAATGTCTATACACAATAAGAGAAAAGAGGCAAACGATGGGTCTAGCCTACCACCCTCGTTTCTGCAAGTTTGTGACATACGGCGGCGACGCTAGAATCAATCTGTATGACGAAGAGGCACAGACTCAAGAAAGAGCTTTTTATTCAAGGTGATCGCTCATTCTCTTATCTTTCTTTACATTTAGATGGGTGAGACATCTACAACAACTTTGAAGGTCGGCCAAACACCCAGCAAACATGCACTTTGACCGTGCCTTTTAAGGGCCGCGCGGCCGGCGCGAAACGATGATAGTGAGAGGTGGTGTCGATTTCGCAGATTACTCGCGCGGGCCCACTCTGGACTGGAGTTCGTGGCTTATTGTGGCGATTTGCGCGTGTCATGAATTGAGTGAGTGAGAGAGGACCATACACTACGATAAAATCTATCTATCTAATATCTATCTAACAGCAACAAGACTTCCTGCCGAAATTTGTAAATTTCGAGGATTTTTCTCTGTCACTCAAAAGAAGGTGACATTACGTAGGTTGCCCTGAAAGTTTCGGGAATCGGAAAAAATACGCATTTTAATGAAATAAAAGTACTTTTATTGTTTTTCAAAGTATTCTCCTTTGTGTTTAATACACTTTTTTATTCTCTGAAACCAGTTTTTAAAACAGTTATTGAAGTCTGAAGTGGGGGTTGACAAAATGGCCATTTTATAAGCGTCGACTGCTTCTTCCGCGGTCTGAAAACGCTGACCACGCAACCGATTCTTTATTTTCGGGAAAGTAAAAAAATCGTTGGGACTTAGGTCGGGGCTGTACGGAGGATGGTCCAGTAATTCGACGTTTTCGCCCTTCAGATAGTCGTCTGTTTTCTGAGCGGGTGTGAGGGCTGGCATTATCATGGTGTAGTATAATACGGCGGTTAGGGTTAGTTTTTCGCAGTTCAGCAAAAACAATCGGTAAACAAACGCCTATATACCAATCGGCATTGACAGTT
>JALPQI010021161.1:0-17714 GCA_025490895.1 Thaumatotibia leucotreta
GTTGATAAGAAATAATAACGTTAATAAATATGTCATTCATTAGTAAACAAACGTATTATAAGCTGTTCGCATCGATATTTTTTTTACATTAGCACTACATATCGTTAAAAAGCTTATCATTGCACAAAATAGAGAAGGTCACCTAATAGATTATACCTATTTACAAGAAAGTAAAAAAATGATTCAGTTAAATATTGGAAATCAATATTGGCACCATATTCACGTGAATAATTATGTCTTCATATTCGAGATTAATTATCGTCTTGACTTGAAATAAATGTAGTCATAAAATAACTTTTATTTGCATAAACAATTGCTTTTAATGTCTACCTTTCTTGACATTGCACTAACATTTTGTGACACATCCATAACTTTGTGTCATATCATACATAGCAAATTAAACATTTTCTTAGAAAAATGGATATGGCAATTGTAAAACTACTTATATCTCATGACTATTATATGTTAAACATTAATTGTATATAACAAAAAATAGCAAATTAATATACTAAAGTGTCAGTTAAGTTAAATATTGAAAATTATAAGACATTCGAAGAAATATTTTTTTTTGTTTCATTTCGCTCTCCTCTAAACCAAGGCAAGTGACGTATAGCACAATTGCATTCTCACCCGACGAAATGTCTTCTGACTTGCTGTAAAGTATTGTTTGTCCCTTTCAGTCTTATCAAATCTAACTCTATGGCAAGTAAGCAGAGACGCCACAGAATTGACCAATTAGATAACCATTTGACAATGTGAAGGTTTCTAATCGACAGATTATAATCTAACGAAAAATAATGCGTCAAATTTGAAACAGTATGACGCAATTGACAATCTTTCGATACTTTACAATTTCGCTAGGTAAATTATAATCTAACGATATTTAAAATAGTACGGTGACATATACAAATATTTGAATTGCTGTCGCTTCGCGATACAGTAAAAAAGGAACAACTGCAACTTTGCCTTTGTGTGCCATAATATGTACATACAATTGGCGAAAACAGGGTCGCTTAGTCCCCTATTTCCTCCTCCAAAAAATACCAAAATTGTATTTAAGAAATGATTTGAGCACAGTATCCATGTTGGGTATTTGGTATTTTTAATGAGATTTGGCTATTATGCATTAAAAAAGTAAAACAAACGACTTGACCGTGGCAAATGTAAATTTAACTATAAAAATATCACAGAGGAAAACGTTGGTATAGAAAAAGTTAGTTCGCATTTCCTCTTAAGGTGTTTTAGTTTAGTTAGGTGAACTAGAGAGTACTAGAGATTGGTGAGATGATGTGATTACGTAATGTATTTTGTTTTATAAACATTAATCATCTCAGATTTCATCAATCTCAGCATATCATAAGTATAATCAGATAATTGGTAGTTACAAAATTACTTCAGCTCAAGCAAAGTTATGGGCGTTTATGAGCATAAATAGAACAACAAAAGTGGAAATTCTAAGACAATCTTAAAATTAATATGCATTAACATTAATTGATTTACTTGTTATCAATTCCTTTACAACAAGCAATAATAAAAAAATATATGCACAGTTAAATATACAGGTTTCCGCGTAAAGACTGAAGGTGAAAAACTATGCATAGGTATTTTAAGGCATTGATTGTAAATTTTTCATAATTATAGTAGTACTTATATATTTTATAGAGTTGTTTCTGAGGTCTTTGGATGAACTTTTACTATGTGGTCTATATCAGAATGACGAAAAAAATCTGTTATTCCGTACATATCGTATCCTGAGATATTATTAGATATCTAGTAAGTATGTATTTATGAAATAGCAAATTTGTTTGCTATTCGGATGTTATAATATACCTAGTAAAAATTCATCAATATCATCTCAGCATTAACCCCCTAAAATTGACTACCAGTGAATAAAAAATGTTCTGTATAATAGACATATACCTAAACATTTAAAAAGAGTGCACAAACTCTTTTATACTTACCACTTCTTTATGCATCAAATTACTGGGGCGATAATCTCCATGAATGATGAATAACGTTTTGCGGGGCTCATGTAGCTCTTTATATTTACTCCAATCTGTGGCGCCTTCTAGCAGTCCCTCTAGAAGTTCTTTATCTTTTCCATCCACAGCTTCTAGCGCAGCATCAGCCAACCCATCCCAGCGCTGGCCCATGTCAATCTCTGGCAGCTTCAGGATATCTCCAGCCTTCTTGAACTCTTCCGGGCTTTCCTTTTTTAAAGCTAAAGACAGCGCATGAAACTTCGCTAAAAATTCTACAGCATTCGACGCGTATTTCCAATCAACGCTTTTTAATCTGTCATAACAAGCATAACCCTTTGCTGCTAAATTCTCCAAGACAAGCACGGGGACTCCATCTACGCAATCGTAGTTGTGAAACTTTGGAAATACATATTTATCTGTGATGTTATGTTTTTCTTGTAACTTCTCGTATAAGTTTGCTAGTGTCGTGAGAAAGTACGTTTCCATTTCAAAGCACTTATTATTTGCAACGGTTATACGTGTGCCGGTTAAAGCAACTTTTACGAATAATTCTAGGTTATCTTCAGGAGTTGTGATGGAAGCCTCATAAATATTGGAGCTATAGTTGGCACCGTTTGTGCTCATTGGTTTAATTTTCACCTCTGTGTTGTCGGGATAATTCTCCTCTACGATTAAATTGATAACTTTACGCACTTTTTCTTCAGGGTTTGACATGATTGATGATCCAGCTGGTACTTTCTGCAAGACATGCACAATAATATTTATTTTGTTGAACATTTCAAATTGTTTCTCTTTTTTAGTGCTATTTTTGAAGTAGTAACATTACAATGTATTTAAATTTAAATATAAGACGTCATAATAGCCAAGTTTACCAAACGCCGGAGGTAGAATTTGAACCCACGTTCTAAGCTTTCACGGCTGATGCCTAAACTAAACCACACAGCCTCGTCAGCTTAGCGGACAACGGTCGAATTTCTCGGGTATGTGCAATCTGTTATAAAGCTAGGCGACTTTGGCCATACTCTTAAAGGGCAAGGAATACGCGCCAGCCGCCTCCTATCGGAAGCCCTTCCGGCATTCTGGTATAGCATAAAGGTGGGTTCAAACCAAAAGAGCATTCGCTGTTCAATATCCCGTTCTACGAAATCAACCAATCACGTTTTGTGTAACGATCGAATTTCGTAGAGTGGGGGGTTAGAATAGCGAATGCTCTTTTGGTTTGAACGCACCTTAAGATATGGTTCTGCTATCTACATATCGTCCTATTACTTCAAATATCTGCACGTATTATGTTATTCGATAATTAATTTAATTATCATTATAATTAAATTGATTCGGCTAAAACCTGATTTGTGCACTTTGTGCAGATAGCTGGTATTTGCAGTAATAGGACGATATTTTGTAGAACACCTCAACAAAAAACGCAACTCAAAAATAATTAATAAAACTATTTGACTTCGGTTACTGCGAGGATTACCTACTCATGAAATAAAACTATGAAAACGGATAAACTCGCGTATATTAACTAATTTTAACTTCATTCCGACGTTTCGAACACTTTACAGGGATCGTGGTCTGCGGATGGAGTCATCCGCAGACCGAGTTTATCCGTTTTAATAGTTTTATTTCAAAACAATTTGAGCTTTTATAACACTACGGAGATATTTTAATGAATATTTTTGGAAAAAGGAGAAAAAGGTTGTGTGATTTTGAATGATTATGAATATTTCTTTTACCTTATTTAAAATTGGATATCTACATTTCACGTTTTGAAAATAATATATACAACCTATTTCTCCTTTTCTTAATTATTTTTTTCACTTTTGTTTATACGTAATCATTTTAAATGGCATAGCAGCTACAGAAATAATATGTAAGATAAAAGAGTCAAAATACTTAACGGTTATTTTTGATAAAGTCAAACTACAACACATGTATAATTATATACGATAGACAAATAAATCAACACTGCGTTTAATGCAAATAAAATATACTTACTGGCTTAAGGTCTTCCATTTTGCTTCACTTTAAACCTTTCAAGTACACTCTGCGAGTGCCCAGTTTGTTGGGTCACTCAGAGACAATGGGGCACTGACTTCAACCGTTAATATCAAACGGCCACAATTTGAAACACTGATTTTCAACGACATTTTTTCCTGCATTTAAGTACATTTTGATTTGCTAAAATATGTCCGAACTCCCACAGTACACGGGTACTCGTAGCATAAAATAAATGTTGAAAATGTAGGGTAGGTACCTAATACATATTTGTCAGAATTGTAAGTGCGTTTAGAAACCAAGCCGTACTCGAATTGTCTCTGTCTATGTTTCTAATAGACAACTCGGCTAGTTATGATACTTCGAAATAGGTAATCAACTACAGACAAAATATATTTCATTTATTTTTTTCGTGAATTTCAGGGTATTACTCATCTGAGGCACTAATAGAGAAAATTACACCTTCTGTTTCTGACCCCAATATTATTGATTAAAAAAAACGAGATGTATATTATAGGTATTTGTTACTACTGTTACTTCCAAAGTTGGTTTGACAGACTATAGTAATGAACAATCTCAGTATAATTACCGTTAAATTACACATTAGATTGTTACACGCGCCTATCTATAATTTAAAAAATTTAGGCGCGTGAATATTGTTGTTGTCATAATAATTATGTTGTTGACAAAATAATCGCAAATGTGTATTTTCGTTTTGATTTCACGACGTTACTATGAAAAATAATTAATTTATGTACGTATAAATACCAAAGTGACCAGTTCTTTCAGTTGCATTTTTTTATTAATAAAAAACCATCGTATGGTAAACTTATAAATAAAATATCTGACAGAATTTTTTTAGGTAAAAAAAATTATAGTACTTAAATGCGTAAGGATTTGGTAACGTCACTCCGTGCGAAAAATTGATAGGTTGTGACAAAGTAGGTATGTGTCTAATATTTTTACCTTACTAGTCAGTATGTATACAGCGTGTTTTTTTATTTGCATTAAATAATATTTGTATAACAATTCCAGATTTGCAGTTGTGTCAGAAACATACCAATAGTTTTTATTGTGTTAAGTCCGTTCATCGGACAAGAACGTTTATAGATGTTCTCAAATCTGATTCACGCACAATACCGAAATAAAAATGTTTTGCTTGCATGCGCGTGGCGTGCACGTTCTAGCGTCAAAATAGTACATTACGACACAAGTGCGAAAAACATGAAATTCGAAACGAGTGACGATGTTTTAAAACGACACTAGTTTTCGTTTTTGCACGTGTCTCGTACGACGTTTTTTAGTACAGATGGCCCTCCGAAGTTTTGGACCTGACGTAAAATGACACACTTCTCGCACTAGAGCCTAAATAAAAAAACCAGCCAAGTGCGAGTCGGACTCGCGCGCGAAGGGTTCCGTTGCATTATCAATTTTTAATTTAAAAAATACAGTTAAATCAATCTACCTCAAAAACTATAGGAGATAATTTAATCAAAACAAAAATAGTTGATAGAGTTTATTAATGTGTATAACATATATTTTTTTTAGAATTTTATATCGCGTAGTTTAAAAAATAGAGGGGAGGGGACACATTTTTCAGGCTTTGAGAGCTGATATCTCGAAAACTATTTGCTTAAATACAAATGAGATTTATAAACCTTCATATCATTTTCAAAGACCTTTCTATTAATACCCCACACGCTTATATACAACTAAAAAAAAAATTCTATCCCTCAGTTACATGTGAGGAGTGTCTTTTCAAAAGGGCTTATTTCCACTTGTAACTTTTTTTGGGAAATTGAGAAAAACATAAATCCACGGTTTTCATTTCGATATTCTTTCTGTGTTTTTGATATAGTCCTTTAGTGAGTTGATATAAATGTTATGCCACTAAATATATTGCTTTATCAACTTAATTATTAAGTTAATATACCATACATTTTCAGAATTAAGCCCTTTTGATGCGAAACTTTTAGAATTAAGCCGTTTTGTTGTGGACTTGTGAGATTATCCAATAATACACAAGCTGTTTTTCAAGGAAATTTTACAAATCCTTCATTTCTACAAAAAGTACTTAATAATAAGTTATCATAATAAAATATACAATTCTAAAAGCTCGTATCATTTTCTTAGTATAAGGGAGAAATAGGCCCTTTTGATACGGACTTTGATATTTTAAAATTTTGGAGGACAAGAAGAGGCTTATTAGAACTTGAAATTCAAAACATACATGTATTTCTCTACTTTTAGCAAAACTACATTCATAGTTAAAAAAAAGTTGAAAGTGGAAATAAACCCTTTTGAAAAGACACTCCTCATGTATGGAGGGCCCCCACCCCTATGTGTTTTTTTACAATTTAGTATCATAATCCTGTAGCGGTTCATACAACACATATCCTTACCAAATTTCGTTACTGTAGCATCTATAGTTTCCGAGTAAATCGGCTGTGACAGACGGACAGACGGACAGACGGACATGACGAATCTATAAGGGTTCCTTTTTGCCATTTTGGCTACGGAACCCTAAAAAGGCACCATCTGTATTAAAAAGAAGTTTTTACACGTATATCGAACGACTTTTTTCATAACAAGTGCCTTAAAATGAGAAATTTACGCACCTGAAGCATGCGCAAAGTTTACTTTTCCGCACTAGTCACAAAAATGTCATAGTAGATGGTCGATGGGGTCGAAAAGTGCTCGAGTGGAGACTACGGCTAGGCAAACGCAGTGTAGGACTTCCACCCACAAGATGGACAGACGACCTTATGAAGGTCGCCGGGACACGCTGGATGCAGGTCGCATCTAACCGGTACATGTGGACGTCTTATGTATGGCTGAGATGATGATGCCGAGAATCCCGGAAACGGGATTTGTGCGCACAACACTAGTTTTGCCGGCTTTGTAGATTATCTTGAAAGAGCTTCATTAGACTCGCTAGCTATTCCCTTTAGCGTCCGTGTTGACTGCGTCGTATTTACCCCCTTTATGGCTGATGGTTGATAAGTCGCTTTATTCTACGGAGGGTACTTGAGAAAATCTATTTCATACTAAGCATAGCACATTTTCCCCCTTAGTCATACGTCTCCTAACTTAACAAGGCGGTAAGTATTGTTTGTCCCTTTCGCTCGTATCGATTATGTCTATAAATGCGAAAGGGCCAAACAATACTCTGCGGCCTCCTTAGATAGAAGACGGTTACGAATAAAAGGATTTGTCGTTTAAATAAATATCATAGTATAGAGTTATTTATGTAGGCTAGATAAATTATTTTTCTTAACTATTGCGGAAAAGTAAACTTCTATTTTTAAGGCAATTTTTATGAAAAAAGTCGTTCGATATACGTGTAAAAACTTCTTTTTAACTCGGGTGATTGTCGCCCTCGTTGCACTCGGGCTCCAACTTTCACCCTCGTCGAAAAAAAAATGTTTTGCACTTGCATCGAAATGTACTATAATTTTATTTTATTTTCTTTATTGGCGAAACAATAGAAGTAAGTGACACAGCAGTATTTTACATTTTGAGACATAAATATACAAGAATACACAGACAAACATAAGTAAGCACCTAAAGGAAACGGACTTGTATGTAAACAAACAACTTTCCTAGCATAGTACAGTATAAATCATGCATTGAAAACAGTAAGGAGAATAAAATAAATAAATTAATTAATTAAAAAATTAAAAAACACGACTGCCTTTTTAAGCGAACTGAAAAGTAACAAATAATTCTTTTTTCAGGTTAATTATTTTGAGCGTATCTACATAGGTATAGGCGCTTGTCTTATTACTTACTATATTTTGTTTCAATTGCAGTCGGGGAACCTCCATATATTTATAATTATTTTCCGTAATGAAAGGTTCCCCGACTGCAATCGAAACAAAATATTATAAGTAATAAGACTAGCGCCTATACCTATGTAGATACGCTCAAAATAATTAACCTGAAAAAAGAATTATTTGTTACTTTTCAGTTCGCTTAAAAAGGCAGTCGTGTTTTTTAATTTTTTAATTAATTTATTTATTTGAGACCTTTTAGTGAATATGAAGATTCCTTGAAGTTGGATAGAATTTCAAAAACTGACTTCGCAGAGGGCTGAAGCTTCGCTCCGGGGGCCCGAAGAGTTCCCATCCCGCTAATTTTGGGGGCCGGAACATAACTGGAACCAGTGTAAATGCATATGTTGATCGAGTCCGCAGGGCGAGCTTCAGAGTGGAAGGCCGAAAACTGAGCTCGCAGAGGCCCGAACCTTCACTTCGAGGGCCCAAGCATGTCGCCTGCAAATTTAAGACGAGGCCGAAGTCCAAGCTGCGAGAAAATTGAACTACCATGCTTTTTCGAATACCCCAGCATCTAAAAAACCGACATCCGCGTAGGGCCTAAGGCACAACGAGCGAGCCCACACGGTACAACCGTCCCTCTTAACTGATTTAATAATCGAACCGGAGGGCCCAACGAGCAACGATTCGCTTCGAACTCCAACGAAGTCTTAAAGTTCGCGAGGAGGAAGGCCGAGCCACCAAAGCCCAGCACTACCATGTCAACCGACAGAATAGTGTAACGTTAAAATGGATGTACGACGATCGTTTCGACCACCTGCAAAGGACGTACTCCGCGTAGGGTCGAAGGCCCGAATCGTTCCTCAGAGAGGCGCTGGTTTGCGAGGCCAGAAGCCGAGCCCCTGGCCTGGACCACCGAAGCCAGTGGCACAGACTTTAACGTAGAGGGCCCAAGTGTCACTTGGAAGAAATTTAAAGTAAGGCCGAAGAAGGGTCGAAGGCCTGGAGCGTAACTATCGAGGTGCTTCAAGCGCGAGCCCGATGGTCGGAGGCCCGACGAGCGAGCCCAAGTGGTACAACCGTCCTTCTTAACTGCCTTAACAATTGAAGCCAGAGCCCAGCGCTACCACACAACGTGATGGAATAGTGTAACATGAAAACGAATCGGAGATCCGTAGATCCGACGGTCGTTTCCATAACCTGCGAAGGCTGTAAACCGAGCTCCGCGTATTGCCCAAGGCCCGAAGTGTCCCCTAAAGGGGCACCAGCTTGCAAGGCCGAAGGCCAAGCTACCAGAGCCCAGCACTCCTTTGCTATGCAATGGAAAAGTTTAGCATTAAAACCAATCTCAGGACCCCAGGTCCGAAAACTCGTTTCGAGAAAATGCGGAGGCTGAAAGCCGTGATCCGCGTAGGGCCAAAGGCCTGGAGCGCGGCCACCCAGCGCGCTTGCTTGCGAGCTGCGTGAGACTCAAGTTTCCAGGCCAACCTACCTTCATTCATACCAACCCCCCTGCGCAAATGTAAAGGCCAAACCCGACCCTGATCTGACCAAAAGCCAACGGCAGAACGGTCAAAACCTTGTCCCCCCCTTTAGTGTTCCTCTCCAGCACCGTATGTCTGACTGAGCTCGTTTTCTAGTGACGTTGTTGTTCCTTATCATGTGCCTAATTACTAATTTGACATTTAACAAAAATTGTAGGCTCATATTTGGGATGAAAAAACCGGCCTACATTAAATGTCTCGTACACGATACGAGACATTTAATGTTAAGATATTTCAAGTTTTAAATTTTATGCGCATGTTATAACACGTATAGCAATTTTGTTTGGCCACAATTGCTGTTGTGATTGTATTTTAGGGACATTCCTCTGATATGCGAATCATATTGTACGTTCTTTTTTTGATATTGTACCTATTCTGGCAATTCTCCGCAACGCTGGCCCAATACTTGTTGGGAACTTCTCATACATGCTTGAATTTCTTCGTAGCTGTATGCAAGTTTCCTCACGATGATTTCCTTCACCGTTAAATACTGTGTATACAGTACTGGAAAAAATGTTATGTTCGCACGACGATTTTGATACGAATTCGGCTGTGTGGGCTATCATTTTTCTAGCATTTAAGTCGACACTTGTTTCCAACTAACATAATTATGACTGATTGAGCTATTTCTTATTAATTAACCGTTACTTTCGAACAGTTCGAACAACTGAGGCAGCTGTGGCAGCTTTTGGTAGTCATGTCATCATCAAAATATGACAACTTCACTTGCCTATGAATTATTATCGGTTCCAATGTTTAAAATTGTTGAGATTCTATGGGAAATTAATATTAACTAGCTCTTAAAATGTTACTGTTAACACTGAAAAAAAGATATCGCCCGATAGTCTATTTTGTATCGAAATCATGGAGAGAACTTAAACTTTTGACTGGTACTGTTTATCAAACGATATATCGTTTACAAGTTTTATTTGAAAAATTCATCGGTTACGAGCCGGGGATTGAACCCACGACCGCTGCGTAGCAGCCGTGCATTTTACCCCTTGACCACAAGCGCGTATATACAATGTATCTGTTTCATACACACATAGCGGTCAAGAAGATGTGTCAACTGTGACAGTCCTGTCACGGCTTAGGCATTGAAGAAAAACTTCAATAGTGCGATGTAGAACATTTCGAGTTTTCTCTTCAAACATATTCTTAAACATATAACTTGTATATATATTTACAATCTGCATACAAAATGCTTTAATTTGATACCCAAATCATAGCATTAAGATGAAATATTATTCTTTGCGCTTTGATTGTATTTTAATGAATCTGGCTGTTCTAGAATAAGTAATAAACCTATAAGTTATATACATGTTAGTAATCGCTGTTTGAAGCTCTTCATTTTGATACCAAACTCGATAGGTTTCTCTCATATTTATTTTTTTTGGTTAGACATTATTGAATTTTTAGGCCGCCATATTGTTTTTAACGTGACGTCACATATCCTATGTTACCCGCGACGTCACGAGGATTCAAATGATACCTTACACTATTAAAAACGGTTAAGTGGTCGCGAAGATCTGCGCGTTTAAAGAAAATATGAAACATACATAGGGGCTGAACACATATACTCTCCTTTTGGCAGTCGTGTAAAAAAATAAATATCTTGGGACATCTAACACAAATCGATTTGGTCCTACGGTAAGCTCAATTAAGGCTTGTGATATAGATACATAAACGATATATATACCTAATAGATAGATACATAAATGTGATTAATAAATACACAAATATTGTCCTTGCCGATACTCGAACCCGGAACCTGCAGCTTCGTAGGCAGGGTTACTACCAACTAGGCTACGGAGGCTGATTTTTAATTACAAGGGTAAGAGTAATAATGACTACAACAACATTAATAATAAATAGTTAATAATAGTTAATAGGTACTATAAGTAGCATAATTTTGCATAAAAACGTGTAAAAGCGTAACTCGGGCGACCGTAACCATCGCAATAACAGACAGATAAAACTTGATTCACCCAAAAACATTGTAATTCTATTATTGAAAACTCACAACAAAATGACGTAACCATTTTAACTATACAGTTAACATTATCATAAACTAGCGTTCCGTGAAGCTAATTATACTTTTAGACCAGCCATTACCACACTTCAGATTATCATCAAAATATTATCCAGTTAAAGTATTTAATTAATTCAATCGTTATTTTATTATCAGACATGATAAATTGTTAATTACGCGATTTTGAACGAACTCTGGAAACTGGAGGTGTATTCGGGATCTTTATAAATTGATGTCATTAGTAGCTGATGTGATACTTGTTGGTTCAGCTCACGATAATACTAATTGAAGGTTGTTCAAGGTTTTATTCTAGTGTTTATAGTACTCTAGGTTAAGACGACATTACAACCTTATTCCAATAATGTTCATTTCAATTCAGTGACCATTACTTATTATTTCATTACGGTAGCAAACATGCACACATCCTTTAAGGCCCGGCCACGACATTGGTCTAAGGCGACCAGTGGCGAGCGAATGCATGAATTGGAGCAGGATGCCGATATGGGTACTCCGTCTCGCACGTATGGTTTCCCGCAAAGCCTTAGACCAATGTCGTGGCTGTATAAGAGATAACTGGAGATAACTTTTATACGCTAGAAACTGGATTTTCTCCGAGCAACGAATCTTATTTAGGCATAACAGTATACGTCTAAACTGTTGAAAAAAAGAAAAAATCTCACACCGTATTCGACCGTAAGAGCTAACTAGACGTTTATTATCGCACCTGTCACTGTGAATAATATTATTATGATAATTTCAAATCAGAGGATAGGATTAAATGCTGCATAAGGGTGCGGTTAAACTAAAAGAGCATTCGCTGTTCTAACCTCCCACTCTACGAAATTCGATCGGTACGCAAAACGTGATTGGTTGATTTCTTAGAACGGGCGCTAGAACAGCGAATGCTCTTTCGGTCTGCACGCACCTTAAGAATTTAGCTGCTTTCAACCAACGCTTTTGCCACAACAGTCATATCAAATCAACCCGATATTTTTAATAGCTGAACATGCTACTGGGAACTGGGTTGGAATATTCATATTTTCACGTATAAATAATGTAAACGCAGGTAATAAATCAGAAGCAAGCAATTAACTTTCGCGGCTATGGCTGTTTCAACATCTTATTAATTCAATAATCTGAAGCCTGGGATTTATGGAGTTGACTGTACTGTGAAATGTGGTTAGTGTCGAGATTAGGGATTGCAATTCGAATACATCGAATATTCGGTCTATTTTTCGAATAATACAATATGAGTCGTTTGTATTTATTCGAATCGTTTATATTTTAGAAAAAATACACGATAATCTGTTGGTTTAGGGTAGAGTCCAGTGCAAAAATAAGTATCGAAAAAATCCGCTCATATAGGTATGTTAGACGTTCTTCTTACTAAGAATTAGAGTGCGCTGAGACATATTTTTGAACATTTTTGTGTACACCTTATTTTATCTTTGACTATACCTATTCAAATTCATGTAAGCAAATAATTTTTTATATTTTCGGGTAGTTAGTTAGTTAGTTATTCTGGGATTTTACCGCAAATCCATTGTGCCTTTTTTGCGTGATAGCGAGGTAGCCTTAAACATCCAAGCTCCTCCACGAAACTCAGTGTCTCTGTCTCCTTTAGTGTGTTTGGAGTATACCTCTACCTGTTTACATTCTAGAAGAATATGTTTTGCGTTTCCTCCTCTTCCATGCAGGCCCTGCACATAGGGCTATCTGTTTTGCCCATATTGTGCAGGTGTTTGTTTAGTGTGTTTCGGGTAGTTATAACATTTGTTGGTGAAGCCACCAAATACAAAACCACCTGGGTCTATCACTGAATAACTAGACATGAACTTACTTTATTTTATCGTGTCGTATTTTCATCTACCCTCAACTGAAATAAGGAGCTATTTGAGGGTAAATTTTTTTTACATTTAGTTAACCTCGTAAGGCCCAACCAACGTTCCATTTTTAGAACAACAAAATTTACTCATAACGGCCCATGACGTCATATTTTTCAAAGAAAAATGATGTTTATTTTGTATGACTCAAAATTAAAAATAACACGTCCTTCTTTTAGGACACAGCTATTATTTCACTTGTCTTAAAAATAGAATGTGCCTTACGAGTTTAACTACCTGAAATAATAAACTATAGCAACAATTACTAAAGAACACGCATTTTGTACGATATTACATAACATTATGGAGACTTTTCAGGAAATACTGGTACATACCATAGTAAAACAATGTTAACTTAAATTAAGAAACGGAACCTTAGGATATATTATACTTCCATGGTCATAATCTTCAGTTATCTTTGTTTATCATCTTATTCAAATAATTATATGACGGAAATATATTTTGCACATTAAAGTAATTAACTTGCATTTACAATTATTAATTTTATTCTTAAAACTACCTAGCCCTTGACGGCCCCCGACCCCGCGGTAGACCAAAGAAGCGATGGCTAGATGTCGTGAAGGCTGACATGAGTGTGAATGGGCTTACAGTTGCAGTAGAAGATGCCCTGTGGCCTACTACCGCGAAAATCGAAAATTTCGAGGATTTTTTTCTGTCACTTCAACGAAGGCGTCATTAGAGTGAGAGACAAATCCTAGAAATTTGCGGATTTCGAAGATCGCGGTAGGGCGGAAGGACCGCGCAAAGTGGAGGAAATGTAGCTGGAAAGCGGACCCTGGCAAAGGCCGGCATAACGCTAAGTAGAAGATGAAGAATTTTATTCTGAAAACTATTCAACCATCAAAAAAAATCGAATTTTCGAATACATAAAACTTTCGAATATTTGCCAACCCTAGTCGAGATGGTTGGAAATTTATGCGCTACAAATCTAACACCTGTTTTGGAGTAGGAGGTTATTTATTTGCCATTCTGTCAACTGTTTTCGAAGACAAATCTCGAAGCCTTCGTTTTCGAGCATCCGGTCTCTGTCACTTCAGTCAACGCGTCATTGGAGTGACGGAGACAAAATGCCTGAAATGTTCGAGGTATTTGTGTGTTTATCAGAAATATTTGTTTCTTGATCATGGCTGTTTTGTATGTACCTATCATTTTTGTCAATGTAGTCAGCCTCGGTACCGTAAAACCATACAACTATAGTCCACTACTACAACTATGGTCCACAAGTTCTACTCGTAATTATGAATCAATGGAAATATTTTATTTACGTTTTATCTAAGTTTTTTAATTATTAATGAGGAGACTTTGTGTAAGAAATGAGTCAATGAAATAATAATTACACTAAATCGAAGATATTTGACTTGGTTTTGGACCAAAGTTGGTAGCTTTTAGACTATAGTAGGTAGGGTAGGTAGTAGGTAGTTTTACGGTAGCCTAGTTGGTAGTGACCCTGCTGAAGCTGGAGGTTACGGGCTTACGGGCTCGAATCCCGGCGAGGGCATCATTTGTGTATCTAGCTAGCAATGTACCGAGGAGAAATTTCATAAGTTGCGAAACTTCTATAGGGAATGTTCTCGGCAATTTAAATTTTACAAGTAATCTAATCATGCCAAAACCGTTGTTTATACATGCCTTTTATGTACCTGTATGTTATGACTTGTTTACTCAGTTGTAATATTCTTCACAACAATTTTTTCTAAGTTCTCATGGAAATATTTTCAATAAATCTAAGTCATCACTGATTTTGAGAAATGATTTAGACCATTTTAGAATAGTTTTGTGAAAATATACTGTTTTTTTTTTGCTTCACATGTGTGATGAAAAACATCGTGTGTGCCACGGGCGGTACCTACAAGAATTATTCACAAATTTTTATTTACCGCCCTTTACACAATGTACTATTGGGTACGGAATCCTAAGAAACAATGCAACTATCTCTCCTCAACCTATGACGTCGGAATCGGAGCGAAAGAGCCCGAAATTTTCGATGCTCCACAATTATGAGGAACGGTATGAACGTATGAAGGCGTCAACAGGCGTGATGTATGGGACAGACGGACGGATAAATGGCCCGTAATTTATAGTAGAGACTAATTACGAACGCGGGCGAAATGATTTGTGAGCTCTGAAGTTCTTGCGAAGGTGTGCAGATTCAATTGCGTTTGAGATATGCCACTGGAACGACGCAAGCGGGAATTTTAATCAAGATTTGCGACCAACCACATTGTGAATACTTAAAGATTTTTATAACACGTCGGTGGGGTTTTATAGCGTGTATTTTTGTGTTTTTGTTATTACCTCAAACAGCTGGAGTAGTTAACAAATACTCAATCAAATATGTCTTCGTCTGATTGAAGGTTTCCGACATTTTTTTTAATTATGCACGTAAAGTATCGCTTCATACTTACAACTGTTAATAGCTATCGGATACTTCTATGTGACAGCGTCTTCTATGTATAAGTGTTTGCGTTACATTGCTGCACGATGTTCAAAATCACACTACGCTAATCGATAAGACTAATGAAATAAAACTATGAAAACGGATAAACTCGGTCGGTGAGTCGCCCGCAGGCCACGAACCCTGTAAAGACGTCAGGATGAAGTTAATAGTACACTGTGCATCAAGGGAGGTAAGTACGGAATTACTAACGAGAGTATTAGAAACCCGACGCCGTCAGGCGGAGGGCTTTTATGACTCGAGTTAGTATTCCGCTTACCTACCGTGATGCATACAATGTTTTTCATCGCACTTGCTGACAAAAAAATAAGTTTTAAGGCATAATATTATTAAATGACGTACTGACATTTCTATTACTGCCTAGGGAATATCACTTTTCTGTTACTTCCGCTACGCGCGCAAGCAATGGCGCGCTTAAACAGCAAGTGTGATGAAAATTCAATTAATATACGCGAGTTTATTCGTTTTCATAGTTTTATTTCATGTGTAATCCTCGCGGTAACCAAGAAAGTATTCTGATAAAACTAACTTAAAATCTTACGTTCGATTCCAATTTGAAGTAATGTTAAAAAAAACACGCTATATCTGGTTCAAATTCTGTTACAAAAACGCATATTCTGTACTTTCGAGTCGTCAAGATATCAACAGACATTTTAGCTACTGTTTGCACTCTTTGACACATTATATAAATATATAAGGGACTCCACTCTCCATTCTTACAGCTTAATTACACATCTTTTTAAGCTAATTATTTGATGATATACTTGCACACGAAATTTATGGCAGTAAAATGAATAATCTTTTCATCACACTTGCTGTCTAAGCGCGCCATTGCTTGCGCGCGTAGCGGGAGTAATAGAAAAGTGGAATTCCCTAGGGAGTAATATAAATGTCAGTACGTCATTTAATAATATTATGTCTTAAAACTTATTTTTTTGTCGGCAAGTGTGATGAAAAACATTGCATGCGTCACGGTCGGTAAGCGGAATACTAACTCGAGTCATAAAAGCCCTCCGCATGACGGCGTCGGGCTTCTAACACTCTCGTTAGCAATTCCGTACTTACCTCCCTTGATGCACAATGCACTATTTTGCTCAGTACGGCATACCTGGTATAACTACTATACTATCCACGTGGCATTATAATAGCGTAATACTATCACTGTCACTCATGTTAGCAAAGTGCTAGTGCTCGTAGGAGTGAAAGAAATAGCATTATGCGTTTAACCGCCACATAGTTTTGCAGCAACTGTAACGTGTCTGTTTTAGCTTAGCATTATGTTGTCTGTGTACGGTTGCGTTATAATGCTAAATAGCTTCATTACATTCATACAATGTGCTGTTAAATTCTCACCTTGTGAATTATTTTCTGCACCTCATAGTACAGTCACCAGCAAATATATTGGAGCGGCCACGATGCTCAAATATATCTAAACATGCACTCTATAGGCGCATTTAGACCAAACGAGCATTCGCTCATTCCATCTCCCACTCTACGACATCAACGAATTTCGACGAATCACGTTTTGTGTAACGAACGAATTTCGTAAAGTATGAGCGAATGCTCGTTTGGTCTAAATGCACCTTTACGGCATGGCAATATAGCGTGTGCTCTCTTCGGGTCATTGACGGCAGCTTACCACGGGGTTTCCATGACGTAGTAATCGAGAGAAAAGGACAAGTCTATACGAGTCGTATATCTCTGTCCCTTTCCCTGAACCTAAACTAAATCGCATTAGTACGTCATGGTCACCCCCCAGATCCAGAGTAACAACGTGAAAATGGTCTTAGAAGACCTTCCCTCGATTATAAATTAATGAAGATTGGCGTTTACAGATTTTGGAAAAAACATACCTACTTGGTGCGAGAGATTGGTAATTCTTGACAAACTTTTTTGATGCCAATCGATCCTGTTTCTGTTCAAGATCAAAAGCTTGTATGAAATTAAACAAATCTAGAATTAAAATTTCCAATCAAATTGTATGAAAATAAAAAATATATTTATTTCACGTTGAATTTTTTAT
>JALPQI010021162.1:0-20188 GCA_025490895.1 Thaumatotibia leucotreta
GAAATTGTATTCGATATTTTTAAATTCGATATTACAAAAAATCTCGAATACAATTTAAAAATGGAATTAAATAGCTTGGTAAGTGACAAAATATTACATTAAAAGAAACAACAGTTTCAGTAGTTATAAATTTAAAATGTTATAAAGTTTATTATGTTCGAGAAATAGTGCATTTCGATGCACTAGCAAAAAAAAATTTTTTTGACGAGGGTGGAAGTTGGATTGGAGCCCGAGTGAAACGAGGAGTTAAAAAGAGAAAATTACGCGCAATGTTTGCTTTTCCGCACTAGTTAGGAAAAAAATATTATTCGAGCAATCATAATATATTCGACGAATAAATAATTCGCACATCAGATATACTGTTGTTCAGTATAGCCTACTAAATCACCCCGTTCAAGGTTTTCAGTAGCTCGTGTCGTATAATACCCTGTAAACTATTCAACGAAAAATGTATACAATGATTATACATTATTTGGCGTGGATTTGATACTTTATTCGAATAGTTTTGGTTATTTTTCTCTGTGAAGGAGGTCTGCCGAACAAACACAGGCTGCTATCCCAAGAGCCGAAGATAGAGTTGAATGGAGAGCTCTAGTAGAAAGAAGTCAAAGAAGTCACCACTGACTGCTGTCGCGACCTAGACACATGAGGAATCGATGACGAAGAAGAGATTATTTGTCCCACGCCATTAGTCTGCGTAGGTATCTAAGTCTTCTCACAATAAATCATAACTCGCGGACAAGGAGACTCATGTAAAATTCATTCAACCACCATTTCTAAAAGAACCAGGGCTACATATTACAAGTTTGTCACATGTATCATCACACACACTAGGTAGGTAGCACATTCCAAATACTTCGTGTGCAACTGGCTTTTTATCAAACACCACGATCCTGTTTAATCTAGCCTGAAGCGTCCCATCCCGGCTTTATAATATAACGCAAACTCCTTACTCAAGGCAGCCCTTGCAACCGTTCTCGCTTCTCGCTAGCATTATCGCGCCGGGCGCGATCGGGCCGATTGTTTTGCGGGCAATTAGCGACCCGTCCCGGCCCGCACGAGCGGCCTGGCCCGTGGCAGTACGCCGCGCGCCGTCGCCGCGAGCGGACGTGTGTGGTTAAGTTACGGCCCGATTGCGCGGCGAACGACGCGAGTGCGATATTGCCGGTACTTTTGCGTTCCCCGGAAAAGTTGCTCGCTGGTGTGACTTTTGGAAAGTTTAGGATCGTTGAAAAGTTTTTTGGATTCTTGACGAATTGTATGTGTAAAAAAGATTTTGTTAATTTTTTATGCTTGGTATATATACGTACTAGTTTGATATAGCGAACGATAACTGCCGTCGCTAAGTTTTCCAACGAAAGTCCTTTAGCGGCGCGTATTTCGTAGGTACTCAAAAGTTACCGTCCGAAAAGTTACGCACGCGACGGAACTTCGAGTTTCGAAACTTGCGAACTCCGCTCAACAAGCGATCCGGGTGTAACTGTAAGCCAAGTTCCGCGGGAACAAAAGAGTACCGGGACCGAAAAGTAAATCTTTTCCAGGACTTCAATAACTGAAATGTTCAAGGACTGAAGTGTAACAAAATGGCTGCTGCCATGATAGCGGATCGTGGGCTGCGAAAAAAGTTGACGCAGGAAGCTATAGTGAAAACTCCCAAGAAGCCGTCTAAGCGTAAATCTAGCGCTAGCGGCTCAAGAAACGATAAGAAAAACGAGCAAAACAATAATAAACGCCCTAAAATCCACACAGGCGATCCTAAATTGGACTTATTTGAAACATACCAGCCATGGGTGATTCAAACTTACGGCGATCTTGCCAAAACGAAGACTATAACCTTGAAGAAGTACGCTAGGATCCTTCGCACGCTTCGAGGGGAAGAGTGTAACAGTTCAGATAGTTCGAAGTTCCGTTTTTGGGTGAAAGCTAAAGGGTTTCACGTGGGGAAGCCGCCGGGGTACGAAGCGAAGCCCGCCGACGGGATCGTGTGTCGGTACAGCGTGCAGGACTCGGAAGGGTGTGCAAGGAATCCCGAGGGCAAGGAGATATATACGGGATCGCAGAACGACCCGCCGCTTTACATCCCTACGCCACCGTTAAAGGTTAGTGTTATTGTTTGTCTCGTTATTTTATTTTTCGGCTTTGTATTACGGAAGTGAATATTTCCTATTTATGGCCAATTTTCAGATTCGTTTTTAAAAATGTTCCGATGAAGAATGAAGAATTAAGGCATATGAAGGGGACTCAACAACTAAGCTATTATAAAAGTTAGCTCTTTTTTTTTCTCGAACCACGACTAAGATTTCTGCTACTTTTATGTTGCAGTTGTGCTAAAATCGTATAAAATAGCTAGGAACCCTTGATTTTTATGTACACTGCCTGGGATTTATATTTTTTAGATACGCTCAATCTGACACTATTAATGGTTATATCTTAAAGATTGTCGTTGATGCCCAATTCTGGAGATTAATGATTCGCTTTTAGATAAATCTTTTTCTTTCCTTTAATATAGTTACAAGGATCTAGGAACTCGGGATCGGGATATTATGATGTTTTTCAATTTCAGACCTTTTAGTGGTGAAAAGAAACAAAAACCTGTTGCGTTTGAGACAATAGTAAGTAAAACAGCCCGCAACTAACTTGTGAATCAGAACAGGTGATTTCTCACACAAATCTACCAAGCACACATAAATGCAAAGAGATACTGACTTCAACATTGGCTTTGGTGACGACAAGGAAAATACACTTGAGCCGACTGTTTTCATCTCTAGCCCAGAGTTAGATACTTCGCTGTCGACATACCTGCGTTTATCACCACAACCCATTGCCTCACTAGAACCATATCAGGACGACTTGAAGGAAAATTTGTTACTATCTGGGGGCTTATGATGGTCCCGTTTTATCCATTACTCGTGCTTCGCGTCACCTTCGCACTTGCATACTTGTTAGAACGGGAAGGCAACGACGACAAACGATTAGTTAGACGCGGTACCATCATAACATAAGCATACTGATTTTTACGTCACTTTGACATAGTTTTCGTCTTTCCCGAATCTCCTAGTGTTTCAATTCGGCTGAACGTCTAAAGTATTCCCAAGTCCAAAACCAAGTGTTTAGTGCATTTTTTCAATGTATTCAAATTTTCTGTTAGTATCAAGATCAATATAATAATTATATTCAACAGAGGTTATTGTGAATTCAGAAAATCTTGTACCTTACACGTTCTTTTTTTCTAATAAGAATTCTGCAGTCTATTCCCATTTGCATAATTTAGTTAATAAGCGGACTCAGACTCACTACTGCTTGAAAAAAATCTTTCAGAAACTTTCAACTGCATAACCTTCATCGAGTCATAACTAAAATTACTTACAATATCATTAATAATTAAATAATCACATAATACAATGTATACAAAATTCGGCTGAAAATCTGATATCGCAAATCGCATACAAAATGTATACGAGATTCGCCTTCTCGTGGCTCTCCTTCTCTTTTCGATTGTGTTGATTAGAAAGAGACGGGCCGCCGCGAGAACGTCGCGTGTTGCTGTCAAAAACAAGATAAGCTAGCTTTAATATGTTTTTTACTACGCCATCTAGCTTTCTCATCCTATGGTGAGAAGTTGATGACATTCACACACACCTCACAAAGATCAAAGAACAGGTGATGTGTGCCACCTCGGTACCAGGCGCCCATAACGCCCGCAGAGCCATCATCATTAGAGCTCGTTTATCATCGCGATTAGATGCCACCGCTTGGACGCCTGCGGCTGCAACTGAGTATTTTTGAACCTTATTGCGTTGGCAGAAGGGCTAGCTATAGTTAGTGAAATTTGCCAGTTTGTATCTTGAGCATAGTGGAGTGACGATTCGTAAACTTCATTTCAACGGGATATGTGGACCAATGATTGGAGTGTTGTGTGCACGGCTACGGGCGAAGTCATTTGCTAATTACAATTTTGCACCACAGTCCGCTTAGCGCTTATATTACAAATTGTTAAATAAAAAAATACAGTCTAATTGATTTAGTTTAGCTCTTCCAAAACGTACCTATATTTTTAACTGTCATTTTCACTTGTTAGGCCTACACCGTACAGTTAGTAGGCATAAAATTATTCCTAATCTACTATACTTTTGACATTAAATTTAGAAAGCATCTAATATCGCTAAGCTAATAGCTTTTTAATCAATTAAAAATACAATAAAGGTGCATTTAGACTAGGGCTCTCGGTCGTGTCCGGGTTTCGTGTACCCGTTTCCGTGTACCCGTTTCTTTGCTACCGGGAAACGGGTTTCTTACCCGTTGGAAAAGTTTAATTAGGAACCGTGTAATTAAGACACGGATACCCGAGTACCTGTGTCTGATCCGCCCTCAATGTGTAGTGGCAGTGGCAATCTAAAATATAGGTACGATTTTATATTTGAACAAAGTATTGAACCGCATTTAACCTGCAACAAAAAAAATTTCTAGCTGCGTAATTCGTAAAAAACTGCGAATTTTTCGGTAGGTATTTTTTTGTTTCAGACTTTTTACTAATAAAAACATAGGTTTTTTCGAATATTCAATTGTAATGGATCCGCAAGACTCAAGCTTGAAAAAGTTTCTAAGTAGATCCGCGGACCCGCGCTTGGAAACGTTTCTAAGTTGGAAACGTTTCTTGGCGTTTCGTGTCGTTCGGGTTCTTAGTACCGCCGGTGCTAAGGATTCGTGTACACGTGTCTGCGGGTAACACGGATACCGGGAGCCCTAATTTAGACCAAACAAGCATTTGCTCATTCTATCCCCCAGTCTGCGAAATCAACGAATTTCGACGAATCACGTTTTGTGTAACGAACGAATTTCGTAGAGTCGGGGGTCGGGGGTAGAATGAGCGAATGCTCGTTTGGTCTAAATGCACCTTTATTGTATTTTTAATTGATTAAAAAGCTATTAGCTCAGAGCTATTAGATTTATGTGCACCTTAACATCCGAAAATCTTGTATATTTTTTTCGCTCCCTACATATAATTAAGTTTCATATTCTCTATTACGCAGCATTACATTTTTTTGGAAGTTATGTGTGCTTATGAAGTTTAATTGGCTTAGGTAACGTATGAACGAATCACCTTAGCGTTTCGATCCTAAAATCATATTTACCTGGCAATTTATAATCCTTTGACCTTATCCCGACTATAATTCTTCGAGAGCTGCCGAATGGTCGCTAGCACTCAAAGAGAATCAACTGGCCTGCTACCGCAAACACCGAAGTTCGAAAAATTCGGGCATGTCTGTCACTCCAGTGACAGCCGAGTAACCGCCGACATTTATGTTAAACAAGTACAGAGATACACCGCGCCGCGTGATGACATCTAGTTCCCTCCCTATCGCTCTTGCTTGTTCGAGCAACAAAGAGGCAGATAGACGATCGAACGAACGAAGTGCTTCGTGGTAAACGTCCTGAGCTTTCAAAGCTTTCTATTTGTGACTGGAACTTAATTGTGACGCTGGTTTCGCGACATAGTAGATACCCGAATGCCGCCAAACTCAGTTTCATTGCCAGCTTGAGCTTGAGCTTTCTGTGCCACTACTAGCACAGAATAAGTAATAGTACTAAAGTACACAGGGGACACTGTCATACATTTGACGTTTAGCTGTCAAATCAAGCAAATGCTAAGATGACATTACACTTAGGATTGTCACTATGCTCTAAAAGGAGCGTGTGATGGAACACATTATATAAAGTTCATGCAAAATTAGGAGTACCTACACATTTTTCCTGTTATCATACTTATCATAAATTGTGTTGAGCGTTTTTGTCATTCTGCGTGTTTGGCATTATGGGGGATGTTTTTCTTCAATACGCGAAACGACAAAATGGCGAATTGCGTTTTTGGTATTATGCGTTTTTTGGCATAAAGCGATTTTGGTATTAAGCGTATTTGGCTTTATGCGTGTATTTTTTTTCAGTACGCGAAATGACAAAATGGCCTTTCGCGTTTTTGGCATTATGCGTCGAAAGGGTCGTAAAAGTCGACTAAGGGATTGAAGTGTCACTGAACATTAGTTGACACAAGACTGATGATGGGCAGCAGAGTCATCATAATTCATAGTGGACAAACTGCGATTGCCAATCCGCTTGCCCAGCGTGGCGATTATCGGTAGTTACCCCCTAATGCGTCCATACATTGTTAATGAGAGGCCTATGGCCAGCAGTGGACTGAGATAGGCTGATGATTTGTATAGAGATACATATTTACATAACTTCATCAGTGGCTGACATCCGGCGTCCTTTCGTCAGTGACTGATTCAGAAGGATTCTGATATACATATTGATTTAAACTTTCACGATTATCACTCATATTTTAAAAACAAACGGGTCTTAATCGCGTAAACTTACGTTTAATTATATCCTGACGTTTCGGGCATGACGTTACATATATGTAGTCTGCCTGCGACCACGGGTGTAACGTCATGCCCGAAACGTCAGGATATAATTAAACGTAAGTTTACGCGATTAAGACCCGTTTGTCTTTAAAATATGAGGATTCTGATATGTAATAAAACTAATTAATATTTGACTTTGAAGGTAGGTATACTTACAATACAAACTTACATTATACTGGGTATGATGATGTTCTTAAAGAGCGTCGCGAAACCTTCATTATATCCTGCGGCTCAACTACGAAATCCGCAAATTTCGGGATTTTTTTCTGTTACTCTTATGACGCCTTTTTTGGAGTGAAAAAGAGAATTCCCCGTAAATGTCGCTGTTCGTGGTCTGTTGCCTGAATCAGTCTTTGACAATATGATAGACACGAATAAAAGCAGCTCCATCCATACGTCACATATAGCGGTCCTCAGTGATACAGGAATTATAATAGCCTTTACAGGGCCCGCACAACTTCCCAACACTCGTCCAGAGTCCGACGCCCGTATCGTGTCACTCCCAGCCGTACATAAGTTATTCGTAACCTCCTGCCGTCGGCTGCGCGCCGGGTGTTCGAACGTGCCAGTCGGGCCGCCGCGGTCGCCTCATTTATTATTGCTGCCCCCGTACTATGAGTTTATCGGGATCGTGTGCCGGTGTGGTGCCGGTAACGACTGCGTGAATGGGGAAGGCAACTTATGAAGTGGTTTTATAGATGGCGCTGTTACGAACTAGAAATTTCATGTTTCTGTTTATTTTTGTGGAACAATTTGAATTGTTCTATTAAATATTTTTGAATGTAGTAACACTACTGTATATAAATTATAAATATTAGATATCATATACTTACAAAAGGAAAAAATACCCAGTTATATTTGTAGCTATTGTTTATGATATTTTATTACTTTTCAGTTATTGCCATAATAATTAGTAGTATAGATAGATAAACAAATTATGTAAACATTCAGGACTTGCAGGAATCTTATTGTTCAGAGAACATCGCCTTTGTGAAGTGAATGTTGTGATTGGTGCATCAAAAAATATGAAGTTGAATCTACCAATCAGAGTACAGTTTGAGATAATGTTATTCCTATCAAACGAAACTTAGATTTGAGAATAAAAATTTTGCCGTTTCTAGTTTTTTGGTTTTGTCTTTAAGGATCAAACCATAGACCAATTAAATTATTAATTACTTTTGGGAAGCAGAAGAAACCTGTAAAAAGTATGTTTCATGTTAATTAACAGTCAAGATTTTTCAATTCTCAACAGTACCGTCGTTCTACAACAGCGCAACTTGTGCGTATGTTTTTTGTACACTATTTATGTACCTACATTTTAATAGGCTATAGGTGAGATTCGAGTGAGCTTAAAGCAGGCCAAACACGTGGTAAAGCCTGCCTCTCATGTTTATTAACCCAACTCACCTGAACCTGCCTGAACTCTGTCTTGAATGCTATCAGCTAAAATACTACGAAATTTTGCGATAATTAAGTGGTACCTACCACACTGACAGTTTCTTGAATTTTAATTAATAATATTAATTTTTAAACCGGCTGCTGCGACCATAATATATAACATGGACGTCTAACGCCAGCTCAAAAATGCCCCCAAAAGCAATTGTTCAATTGTGTTGTGCCAAGATGGGCAGGACATAGCGCTTTTCTTAACACCGCGCATATTTCGGCGCAACAACTTTGACATATGTTTATAGAATATAGCCAATCAAAACTTTGATGAAACAATCACAACTATTTTTAAATGTGGGTTTAAGTTTATATAGGTTGATATTGACACTTATTACCGTGATGCCTTGAAGAGGGGGGTGACACTTGTCAACTAAAATTCAGGACCGTTTTTGAAAGGCAATTTAATATGGCGTGCGGCTTCCATGTTTTATTTGTTCGTAGACCGGCTGGTACGCTATAGTGCTGTCAGTTGAAGTCGAATATTTTATCATTCATCACTTGCTGCCTTATTGATAAACGTCTCCTAACCTAACATAGCAAGCTGATAAGTATCGTTTGACCCTTTCGGCGTTATGGACATATTGATAATACTGAAAGAGACACATAATACTTACCCTTATCACTCTTATGAGCTTGCTAAGTTATGAAACGATGAATAAGGGGGCAGGATAAGGACTTCACACTTTCTGCATTTTTTTGCGCTACTACTATTACTATTACTTTGGCGGAAAGATTTCGTATTAAAATTGATATATGAGCTTACTACGAACCCTGTCTTGTCTTGTCACGCTTAAGTGCCAATTCGCAAGTGGGAGGGAGAGGCAAAAAATTAATCGTGGTTCCCGGTAAACTCTCAAAATAGTCAGAATATATGAATGTATAAGGTTATTAGCGGCACCTATGCAAATGGTTTTCTGTATTGGAGAATCTCAAGGAATTACTATTATATTATCCATACAATAAATTTTGTAGATTATTTTTAAACATCATAATCAAATTATGCCAGAAATATTAGAGATCTCTAAGGTGGTTTTTTCTTTTGTTTCTTTTAACAAAGGACTATCAAAATAGTAACATTTTAAACATTTGAATTCTGAACCAGTAGCAGATGGTAAGAATTGTTCTCAACGCTTATTTTTTTATATCACACTAAAAAAACGGTACATGTTATGAAAATTCCTTTGCTAACACAGAAATAAAAAATATTTTGGGGACACTATAGAAATGATTAAATGAGGGATCAAAAAGTCTATAAACAAATACGCCAATTTCATAGATACGCTTTGAATACCTGTCATGGCAGGTTGCGCCGCAATACATCAACACCTCACCGTTTGAAATTTTAAACAAACGCTTTCATCCGTGCGATTCTGGATTCAGTAAAAACAACTGGAACAATGGAGAGCTATACGGTGAACAACGAAATGTAGTTATCATTTCTATCGCTTGACGCAAGTGTGATAGAGGCAGATGATAAATTTCGTTTATCGACATCGCCGGGTGGCCCCCTACGTGGATTACTACAACACTTCGCTTGTCGAGTCAACCTCTTGTTCAACCTCTCATCAATTCATGATGCCTTAGTAATTTATATCGAAAGTATCGATGATTTTGTATTGATTGCGCACGATTCTCTCGATACGCGACCCATGTTCGATGACTTCAACAATTGCGAGTTGATGATGAATCCCATTAGTTTAAGATTTTTTGGTATTGCAATTTAGCAAAATGAAAGTGGCAAATGAAAATGCTCAGAGCTTTATTGCCGGACCCTGTCCACTGTCGGATCAATGAAATTGGTGGCGTTTGATTAAAACAATCAGCGCATTCCGTTCCCAAAATAAATATTCTCGAGGTGTGTAACGAATTTCGAAAATCAAAAATTTCGGGCTTCTCTCTTTGTTCAATGAAGGCGTAATAAGAGTAACAGAGACGGATAGTCGAAATTGATGCCATCTAAGCTGAAGGAGTATAACGCGGCATGTGTAACGTGTGAAAATTTCATTATGGGATTTGGGATTTACAAAAAAGGATACGCCAATTTATTCCACAAGTTCCACAACTAGACGTAGTTCAATAAACACGTTCGGATGACACGTCTGTGTTCAAAGAAGTCTTGCACCTATGCTAATGACACACATACGTGATCAAAACTACATTACACCTATGCCATTAGCATAATCAAGTTTCTACTCCTATCCAATCTCCTAGGATAGACATAGCCGGCATAGGTGTATAATCCTTTCGGTCACACATGCGTGTCACTGGCGATGGCGTAGAGTTCGATGAAATAATATATCTCGGTATAGCTGCATTAACACTTAGTGGAACTCTACTCGTATCCATAAAAAAATGTCCATGAAATATATTCTTGGAAGATTTTGGTTAAACTATGTCAACTCTATCTACACCTACACTACATACAAGTAGTTTCTTTTAACAACCAACCGAAGTTTTCCGATGCCTTAACAAGTAAAAAGTAAAAACAAGACTTGGCTTTTATAAGCATCTTTCCTATCTTTCTAATCCTATCGACCTGACTCCTAATCTGACCTACCGCTACCGAAAACCACGATCATGTTGCCTTCATCACACTTACGTACGAATTAACTAGTGCAAGAAAGAGGCACGTCGCGTCGATCGCATTCAAAAACAAACAAGGCCCGAATTTTTCTCCCTCACCATTCCGCCCGGTTAATGCAAAGCCAACAGCGCTGCTGCAAGCGGTTCGTAATGCACACGTCTCAGATCACCCGGAATAATTTAATTGCCACGGCAGGCGGGTGACTCCATATTTTTGCTTGCTTCTAATTTTAGCGAAGGGGTTAAGGGGAGTGTTTTAAGCTCGTGTTTACCTCTAATATTAAAACGGGAGCTGGTAAGATTGCCAGACCAGTACCGCTACCGCGAAATATAAATTCGCTATTTTCAAGCATTCGTCTCTGTCTCACTGATGACGATCTTGTTGGAGTGACTGAAAGTTCTTCGAAGTTCGAAAAAGGCTAAAAGACAAAAAAATCTAATTATTTAAATAGGATCATACACAGATTTCAATTGTGACGTGACACGTTACAACACTTACAACTAGGTAAGAAATGAAATGACTCGAATAAGTGTAAAAGATTATCGCCTACTTTTTTCCTAATCAGAATACGATACAGTTACTCAATGGGCCCTAAAACAGATCGCCACTATTTTTTGACACTTAAAAGTGACTTGTTAATAAGAATATTAGACCTGAAATTCCATTGGAAAAAAGCATTGATAACATTTAAGAATCATCCTCACCTAGAAAACCGACAAGTATCGTTACTGTTCGGTCTTTGCAATATGTATGTCGATTTGTCGACATAGTCTCTACTACTCGCATCAAAAACTTGACACCACTGACAATCTGGTCACTCCAACGCCGCCATTGTAAGAATTACGCTATAAATTCGGCCCGGGCCGAGCGGGCCGTAAATTACCGTCGGATGGCGCGGACGGCGGGGCGCGGCGACAGCACAAAGGCGCGGCGAAAAGATAAGCCCGTGCGATCTGTGCGGTAAATGGAGGCATCTGGCGGGAACGCACGCTTTTCGGTTGTTCTAATGTTTGAACCGCTCTCATTACCTTTATTCTATAATCACCAAATTAAAAATTTAAAAAAACCGACTTCAACCGGTTTCTCCAAGATTCCCGATTTGTTTCCATCATTGGTTTCCTCAAATCCTACTTTCTGAATGCAAATTCTTGTAAATGAATGAAAATTACCAAAAGCGCCATACATGTACCTATAACATTTGAAGAGATCCCTCGATTTCTCCAGGATCCCATCATCAGACCCCAACTTGGTGCCAATGGGACCATCTCGGGGTAATACACGTTCGATCACAAAAAGAAATTTTAGAATCGGTTCTCTATTCTCGGAGATATCAGGTAACATACATACAACAAAAAAAAAAAAATTCAGTCGAATTGAGAACCTCCTCCTTTTTTTGAAGTCGGTTAAAAATGAGCCAAAATTATCACTCTATCGAGATTGTATTATGTAGGTTATAATTACAGTATACAGTTTTATCGAATCGCTCTTATGATGGCCAGAATAGGTGTGGAAAGGAATGAAGCGGTTGAAGCCATGGGAAGCTCACGCGCCTTCAGTTTCTGAACAGTCTAGGGATGGTTTGCGGGCGTTTTTAATGAAGGGCGAGCGTGATATGAGATGGAACTGTTATGCGTGAACTTGTTGTCTGGCTGTTTTATTCAGAATTGCGTGTTTCGAAAGTAAAAAAATGGTGTGATTATGGTATTGAGTTTTATTATTTTGGAATTTATAAATATACGAGTATTGTATTTGTCCTTGTTGAATATTTCACAGGTTAGGAATTGTGGTATTTTTCCTTTTAACAAGCATTTTTCTGCATATTTTCCGGAGAAATCTTCAGTTCGATCAAAGAAAGCATGCTGAATGCTGAATTGCTGAATGCTATATTTTTTATATGAGTAATTGACGAACGATGCGACTAAGTGCATAAACTAAGTCAAAAGAAGGGTTTGCTTTTTTCTGGTTGCGCAAATATCATTCTTCCATAAATTCAAATTTACAAATAGTCCAGTCCGTCGACTGGGGATAAATATGTCTATGTCTACTCTTTTCCACCTTTACGCCAATGGCGTAAGGTGTAAAATGTGTACTTATTTTTCCCCTTGACTGTACTCATTAGGGCCACCTGGTTTAAAAACACAAAAGCGGACAAAAAAGCGAAAACCGCATCGCATTGCAGGCGTTCGGCTGGCGGTAGAGTACCAGGCGCACAGCAGCTAGTAGGAGATAAGTAATTCCGAGCCGGGCCCGGGGGGGCGGGCGGTTGTGGGGCGGGGGGGTAAATGCCCGCGCGGCGGGTAATTGGTTCGCGCCGCCCGAGGCGAGCCCGTAGTATCGCGCTTTAGCGACGGCGCCCTCCGGTGTCGGCGCGAAAGGAACAGAGGTTGGAGACTTCCAATATTATTTTTTTATCTTGTTTTTGCTTTTTTTTGGCAAAATGTTAAAAGCTGGCTGTTTACTTCAATTTTAAATTCGTCTCATTCCGTTCGTGTCAACAACCAAATGTGTGATAAAAACTTTACACATTCGGTTGTTAACGCTTACGAAATGAGACGCATACATACTAGTATTAGAGGTGTGCGCCACGCCGGCGCGGCGGCGCCGCGCCGCGGGACCCACGCCGCCGCCGCCGCCGAGGTTTTCAAAAACCCACGCCGCGACAAAAATTTTACGGAATAAAATCATTTAAATTACGCGCCACGCTGATCATATTGACATTAAACAACAATAGGCTTGCGAATATCGACAAGCGGTTCCCTCTGACCCAAAAGATTGTATGCGCAGCATTTCTGGATTGCAGATTTTCAGATATTGATACGCACCTACGAAAAAAATACACTACCTACTTGGGCAGAATTCTTTCCAATTGTACAGATTTATTTACAGAATTCCAAGTCTACACATTCCCAATACTACAGATTTACAAACCTACAGAATCCCAATACTTTAATATTCCAACATTACGGTTGCCCATGTCTACAGATTTTCAATACATATTACTGATTGATTCCTATGTCTACAGATTCCATATTCTCTAGATTTCACGTCTACTGATTCCCAACCGTAATGCTTTTTTCAACACACTTGCTTGAAAGTCGTAACGTAGGTCTTACTGAACCGCTTTTAGGCTTATAATCCTAGGTATTACTAGCTGTGTGTTTTTTCATTATATTATATTCTTCGCATCGTCGATCCCACAGTGTCTGAAGACAAGTCTTCAATCAGTGCTTCCTACCCGTCATGACGTACGGACGGAGCCGAAACGTGGACACTGACGGTACGGCTGGTCCACAAGTTCAAGGTCGCTCAACGAGCTATGGAAAGGGCAATGCTCGGCGTCTCTTTGCGGGATCGAATCAGAAATGAGGTTATCCGGCAGAGAACCAAAGTGATCGACTTAGCACGGTGTTAGCAAGCTGAAGTAGCAGTGGGCTGGCCTTATTATCCGTAGAACCGACTGGCTAAACGAGTTCTTGAGTGCAGATCGCGTCTCGGCAAGCGTAGTGTAGGACGCCCTCAGGCAAGGTGCAGCGACGATTTGTGCAGGATGGCTGGCAGGAGCTGGATGCGAGCAGCCAAAGATCGGAAACGATGGCGTGAAATTGGGGAGACCTATATCCAGCAGTAGACTGCGATAGGCTGCTGATGATGATGGATGTTTTTTCATTATTTACGTTAGGCCACCATATGAGGATTAATGACTGTCTATTAGCTGATTCTATTAATTTTAGTGTTTGCAATTGATGATTTTTGTGTTTCTTGAATAAGATTAAGATATTTTTAGAGGAAAAAGGTGGAAGCTTTTAAAAAAATTGGCATTTCAAAAAATTTGCTGTCGCTTTGCACGGATTAGTAATAGACAACTGCAGCTTCGCCTCATAACACCTACGTAAAATTGGCGAAAACATGGTTTTGCGTTCCCTGTTTCCTCCACCAAAAATAGACCTATTTGTAACAATTTTTTTTTTCATAAGCATTTTAAGAAAGGTACTTCTCATGTCGGTATGTTTCCTCTTTTTGGACAGAATACGAAATATTTATTTATGAGTATATTAAACGCATTTAAAATTTGGCTTGCAATTTTTGTATGCTTGTAATAATAACGTCAAAGAAAGCAAAATATACAAAAATAGATTTTATATAAAAAAAAAATCGTGTGTTTATACACCGATGTATGACTAGCAGTGTGGCCGATGAGGGTACTATAAAGAGGTTGTAAAGCTGGGTACCTGTAGTATTTGAAATCATCATAAATAATCTGCAGTACCTATTGGATAATTCGTAGTATTGGGAATCTGTAGTGTTGGGTATTTGTAGCATTTAAAATTCGTATTATTGGGAATATGTACAATCAGGAATGCATACTATTGACAATATTTGAAATATTATCTCTTATCTGTAGTATCAGGAATCTTTAGTAGGTATTGGGAATCTGTAGACGACTCGATCCAGGCCTACTACCGCGTTTTTCGCGGTAGGGCCGCTGTGCGAGTTAATAAAATATTTTTCGTACACGATAATAATTATGACAATTTCCGCATAAAATGCAATCTATAACTTTGTTTCATGTTTATTTTTTTTAATAATAAACTTGTCCTAAACAATATCTAAGTTTTTAATATCTTCTCATCCTTATATGTATGAACGTACAGGGCAATAATTTGACCTTGACGCCGGCGTGGCGCCGCCACGCCGGCAAAATTTTGCGGCGCGCCGCCGCCGGCGATTTCTATGCCGGCGCACACCTCTAACTAGTATATAATGTTCATAATAACATGACAGTGCTTTTTAATTCAACTACGATGCGTAGGCTTAGGTATTGACCATAAGTACTTTTCGTGATTCAAAAACTGTTGAAACGTTCTCATCCTCCTCTCAGTATAATATCGCAAATTCGCGAAAAGAATTAAGTGGCATTATATTTGAGTTTATTGGACCCACCGACCGACTCCATCGATATTAAAATAACTTTATTGTGTACAAATTCACCTTGGCCTACGCTAATCTCACACAGAATTATTTCATATTAAGTTGTTAACAAATATTCAAAGCTTTATTTCAAACGTAATCCGAGTACTTCGTACCTTGTGATCCAGACTAGAAAGGACAGATGCAAATGTAATCTACAGAAGTAATCAGATAACTTTTTGCCGAACTCTGATTCAAAGGAAACAATCATATACGAAATAAAACAAAATAAAAAATATTCCCTGTCGACTCTACGCCTCCCGAGCTCAGCTGTTTGTCATGCCGCCGCGAGTTATAGCTATGTCATGCGGCCACCGGCGCGCCACTTTATACATCCGACGCCCGCCAAGCTACACCTACACACCTACCTACGGTATATGCACGGTGTACGGTGCCTGTGGCTTCGTTCGAATTTTGAATTTTCAAAGTTTTGAATGTCTCCTGTAGTGTTTTGCGAGCCTGGTATAATGGGTTGTGAAGGTTCATGGAAATTGAAAAACCTTTTCTCGTTAGATGTCCATTTTGCATGCTGCTGGTGGCTGCTGTGTGAATTTGAACGATTTTAGCTCACGATTCTCCCGTAATGTTTCATAAAATAATATTGTATTGTATCTTCACGAAATAAAACTATGGCCAGACAACTGATGTAATATTAGTGGATACTTTAGGTAGATTAATAACCAGTTCATATATTTATTATATGTATATGAAAATGGTCACAAAATTGTTTAAGACAGATCTGAGAAATAAGACCAGCAGCAGAGGAGAACAGTTGGAGAAACGACCAGTAGGCTTAGCACAGGATTAGTGCGACAATATGTCGCCGTGAGATAGACTATCAGTCCCTCTTTTATTCATATAGTTAGTAAAAGATGGAAAATCTATCTCGCGGCGACATACTGACATAGGTACCAATTATGTGATAAGCATACAGAAATACAAAATGAAAATAATTTTTGTATCATACAACATTTTACAATGGATTATGCGAGGAAAACCGTCTGGTTTTACTCGCATAATCCATCCGAGATAGTCTTATCTCGGCAGTATGAATGAACGAACCAGCCCATGCGGAAAAGTGAAAATTAATTCCCGCACACGTGCGAAAAAAAATCAAATCTTTCTTTGCGTAAGTTTACCCTTAAACAAGAGCACTTTCAGAGCATATGCATTGTAAATAACTATTTTCTTTGTTATCATACTTATCATATCAGATCATCAGCCTTTCTCTCACCTTCGGGGGCCCGTTTGTCGAAAGCTTGTAACATAAGTGGAAGTCTCTTTTTGACACCATAACTTAGATAAGGACTTCCACTTGTATTACAAGTTGCAATTATTTGAGAAAGGGCTTGTCCATTAATCACGTCATACTGTATAGGGGGAGGAGGGGGTCAAGAAAAAATCACCAATTATCACCATAGGGGTGGGGGAGTCAACGGACAAATCACGTGTAATTTTTTGTTATACTCGAATCTGCTTATATAATGCTGTTCTTTTAACCAGTAAAAAAATCTTTACTTTTTATAAAACACTTTAAACAGTAAGTTTTAAAACTTCGCGAACATTTACTCGTAGTTGGAAAAAAAATTACGTAATTTCAAGTGTTAAGTATTAAAAGGACTACTTAAGTTGGCAAACAATTACACGTCATATTGGCTGGGGGGAGGGGGGTGTCCAGAAAATATCACCAAATATCACTATGACGTGATTAATGGACAAGCCCAAATAGGCCCCTGGACGTAGGATTCTCCTATTAACTATGTATACGGATGGACGCATTAGGATGTAAAATTGTAAAAGCCCATAATCGCTGGGCAAGCGGGTTGGCGACCGCAGTCCACTATGACGCTGCTGCCCATCATCAATGTTGAACTGAATATTCATGGACAGTCGACTTACGACACCAACACGAAGATTTGGGGTGGTGACAAATGTATTCTTACTGCCGTCACCACGCGGTTCTTTAGTATATGACACCTAATATTCATAACATATTATCTTACAGGGATCGGAACCGGTTTTTTAGAAAAACCTCGATATAGCTCAATATTTTAAAAAGTTTTACGCTCTTTATGTAGTATTCAACATTTAATGTAATTATTAACATAAAATTTTTCAATTACTCCAGTAACAAAAAAATTATAAGCCGAAGAACGAAAAAGAACGGAATTCGAACCGTTCTTTTGTATGGAGAAAAAACCGGTATCCGATCCCTGTTATCTTAGTTATAAAACGGTAAAAACCGCAGAGATTGAGTACGCTTTTACGTAATTTTTCTGCGTTGTGGCTGACAAATCTTTTGTTATTACCACATGAAGTATCCGTGTTTCGTTATCCACCCCCGTGAGGGGTGCGGCTTTACATATACCTACCGTAGCCCTACCATAAGCTGCCGCTACGTTTTTAACACGTTCGCCCGGTACTGTTTCACTAAGTCCTCATACTATATCGATCGAAATCTTATTAGAACTCCTATGCCAGTTACCGGGAGCATGTCCTAATCTTCCTTCCTTCCCTTATGCCGCGGCCACGACATTGGTCTAAGGCGACCGGCTTAGCGGAAAACCGTACGTGCTCCAAATCATGGATTCGCTCGCCGGTGGTAAGGCGACCAATGTCGTGGCCCGGCCTTTATATCACCCAATCCCTATGTCCATATGTGTAAATGTTCCTAGGTCGAGCCTACGCCGACTAATGAAACCGAGAAATACGCCCGCGTCTTTGACCGGGGCTATCAGCCAATCATTGGCCTTCTTGACTAAATATTTTGACAAATGTCGAGCATCCTACACCTTCACTTCAATGACGCTTTTGTAAAATTACTATCTTAGAAGTTTACATGCAGTATCTTACACTCTTTCTTAAAGGTGTTTTGGGTTCGAAAACAACCCTGGTGGGCTCGTTGCATATATTATAGTTTCGCTTTGATATCCGGTGTACCTGTTGTCTTTACCTACACTTATCGTTAAGGTGCGTATAAACCAAGCGAACAAAGAGCTAGAACCAGAATAGAGCATTGATTCTTGATCTTTTAGTGTAAACGGAAGTTCGTTCTCAGCGTTTACACCAAAATATCAACGAGCAAGAACGTAAACCAAGAACTAGAGCGCAATCCAAGAACTGATTCTTAGAGCATATTATTATGCTCTAGAGCTGTTTAGACCAGGCGAACGAGCGCCCGTTGCTCATTCGTCGGGCGCCCGTTCTACGAAATCAACCAATCACGTTTTGTGTACCGATCGAATTTCGTAGAGTGAGAGGTTAGAACAGCGAATGCTCTTTTAGTTTAACCGCACCTTTAGTCTAGTCAGAGATTATTTAGTTTAAGTAGATATATCAGCACCATACATTAAAATGCATCCACCTGAAATGTCGTCACTACTAGACGGCGCCACGGTTGTTCGTGAGCATGGCATACAGATGGCTCTGAAACAGTATATACACTACCTTTGTTGTTCGTCCATTGGCACAGATGGCTCTGAAACAGTATACACTACCTTAAATAAATAAATATCTTGGGACATCTTACACAAATCAACCTAGTCCCACGGTAAGCTCAATTAAGGCTTGTGATGTGGGTACTAGGCGACGATATATATAATAGATAGATACATATAGATACTTAAATACATAGACAGCCATGACCAAGGAACAAATATTTGTGATAAATAAATACACAAATAATGCCCTCGCCGGGATTCGAACCCGGAACCTCCAGCTTCGTAGGAGCTACCAACTACCAACTAGGCTACGGAGGCTGACAATGCCACGAACGAAACGCATGATCACTTGCAACACATAGCATATTTTGCCGTACCACGATAAAGGGAGGTTGGTAATGTGGTTCATGCGTTCGGCTGTGAAGCAGTGGTACCAGGTTCAAATCCTAACTATACGCGCTGAAAATGTTCTTTTATTTCTTTTTTTTCAAACTTTGTTTTTTTATTTTTTTGTTGCGCATAATCTTTGATTTTGTAAAAACAGTGTTTTACAAGGTGCAAACGGGCGGGTTTTTATTTTGTTGTCGTTTTATACAATTTTCCATATATGGACTTTTATACATTTTTTCTAATCAGAATCACGAGCTCTTTCGTTTCGTTTTATAGTTATACAAAGTGATCATAGATCCGATAGATACATACGTATACATACAGGGTGTTACATACATAATTATACAGGGTGAAAATGAGTATACAGACGAACTTGAAGCGTGAAGAGTGTACCTAGTTATTCCTGACAGAGTTGGGTTATACTCGTTTCTGACTAATTCGCATACGTTGAATACAATTTTCGGGTCCATTATGAGATCCAAGATGGCGGCAACTTATTTTTGCAATTTTCATCATTATACTCGTTTCTGACTAATTCGCATACGTGGAATACGATTTCTTGGTCCATTCTAAAATCCAAGATGGCGGGAACTTTTTTTTTAATTTTCATCTTTATACTCGTTTCTGACTAATTTGCATGCGTGGAATACGATTTTCGGGTCCATTCTAAGATTCAAGATGGCGGGAACTTTTTATTTTGCAATTTTCATCATTATACTCGTTTCCGACTAATTCGCATACATGGAATACGATTTCCGGGTCCATTCTAAAATCCAAGATGGCGGGAACTTTTTTTTTGCAATTTTCATCATTATACTCGTTTCCAACTAATTCGCATACGTGGAATACGATTTCCGGGTCCATTCTAAAATCCAAGATGGCGGGAACTTTTTTTTTGTAATTTTCATCATTATACTCGTTTCAGACTAATTCGCATA
>JALPQI010021163.1:0-11644 GCA_025490895.1 Thaumatotibia leucotreta
GTTATTTGAACTGTTCGAAAGTAACGGTCAATTAATAATTTATCAAATCGGTCAACGCGTCTTCGAGTAATCGGGGAACATACATAAAAAAAAAAGATTTCGACGAATTGTAAACCTCCTCCTTTTTGAAGTCGGTTAAGAAATAGCTCAATAATCAGACACATATTACTTCAACAAGTGTCGACTTCAGTGCTGGAAAAATAATGATGACCCAAAAAGTCGATTTCGTATCAAAATCGTGGTGTGAACCTAAAATTTTGTCCAGTTCGGTACACAAAGTGCTTTAAGTTGTAGGAAAACATCGTGAGGGAACCTGCATACATCTGCGAAGAAATTCAAGGATGTATGAGAAGTTCCCAACAAGTATTGGGCCAGCGTTGCGGAGAATGGCCAAAATGCAATATCAAAAAAATAACGTATACTCACAAATATTGGGGATTTCGAGATATGATTCGCATATCAGAGGAATGTCCCTTAAAAATACAATCACAATAGCATTGTGGCCAAACAAAATTGCTATACATGTTGTAGCATGTGCATACAATTTATAAAAAAAGTAAAAAAAGTTTTAAGTTAAACGGTTTTTATTGCACCAAAAACTAGAAAATAAAAATTTGTTATAACTAACCGTAGATGCAACTTTCTGTAGATTACTCACGTGAAACTATTATCACTGTAGTTTTCCCAAGTCGGATGCTGAAAGCCGCGTTTAGCCTCTATGTCAGTGGATTAAGCGTTACCTAATCGGAAACTTTTACCAAACTGAAATAAAAACGTGGGGCGTACGCAATAGTGATTAAGTCACTACAGTTATTTAAGAACACACATATAAATCAAGACAGCAATAGTGTAATAAGTTTTGTTCTGGCCTTGATAAAAGCTATTTACCTCTGTGGAAGTGATGGAACAGATGGATGATTCATTGCAAAATTAAAGCTACAATTACATATTTTGAACTTGTATGTTTCTTTCTTCATAATAACGCCCCACGTTTTTATTTTAGTCTAGTAAAAGTTTCCGATTAGGTAACGCTTAATCCACTGACATAGAGGCTAAACGTGGCTTTCAGCATCCGACTTGGGAAAAACTACAGTGATAATAGTTTCACGTGAGTAATCTACAGAAAGTTGCATCTACGGTTAGTTATAACAAATTTTTATTTTCTAGTTTTTGGTGCAATAAAAACCGTTTAACTTAAAACTTTTTTTACTTTTTTTATTTTCAAGTTTTTAGTGCAATTTTAGAGTTAATTTCCTATACTATACCGATGTTGTTTATAATATGTAATACAATTATGCATGCTAAGTAGCGTTTATACTTTCGCGCTTTCATCACGAATCCCGACACATACGTAAACATAATGGACATTATTTTATGGGTAACGGGAGGCGAATCCCTGCTGAATAGATATTTTTAGAAATCCGACACCATTTTTTTAAACTTAATATGTCGATTGACAAATAAAAACCAAAGGCTCGGCGTGGTTAATGTAAGGTTGAATGCCCGAAGTATCTCAAATGGACGTGTTATTCATACAATAAGTACCTCAGATAACAGAGATCTGACAATAAGGAATATATCAATTTGGTTTATTACGCGAACTGAGGGCCTAAAGGGTCAATCCATGCAATCTATCAACCGGAGGGCCATAGGCCCTATGGCACGCACTACGTGAATCCGAGAGACTCACACTCTCTGTATATCAACTGGAGGACCGCAGGTCCGAGTGCACGTCCTACGCAAACCACCTGCGCTGTCAGCCTATCAACCGGAGGGTCGCAGACCCGACAGCTGGCCCTACACGATTCACTCACGCTGTCACTTTATCAGCTGGAGGGCCGCAGGCCCGACGACTCACCCTACGCGATTCACTCACGCTGTCACTCTATCAGCTGGAGGGCCGCAGGCCCGACGGCCCGCCCTTCGCGAACTACTCACGATGTCACTCTATCAGCTGGAGGGCCGTAAGCCCGACGGCTCGCCCTACGCAAACCACTCACGCTGTCACTCTATCAGCTGGAGGGCCGCAGGCCCGACGGCTCACCCTACGCGAACCACTCACGCTGTCACTCTATCAGCTGGTGGGCCGCAGGCCCGACGGCTCGCCCTACGCGAACCACTCACGCTGTCACTCTATCAGATGGAGGGCCGTAGGCCCGACGGATCGCCCTATGCGAACCACTCACGCTGTGACTCTATCAGCTGGAGGGCCGTAGGCCCGACGGCTCGCCCTACGCGAACCACTCAAGCTGTCACTCTATCAGCTGGAGGGCCGCAGGCCCGACGGCTCGCCCTTCGCAATTCACTCACGCTGTCACTCTATCAGCTGGAGGGCCGCAGGCCCGACGGCTCGCCCTACGCGAACTACTCACACTGTTATTCTATCAGCTGGAGGGCCGTAGGCCCGACGGCTCGCCCTACGCGAACCACTCACGCTGTCACTCTATCAGCTGGAGGGCCGTAGGCCCGACGGCTCGCCCTTCGCGATTCACTCACGCTGTCACTCTATCAGCTGGAGGGCCGCAGGCCCGCCGGCTCTCCCTATACGATCCACTCACGCTGTCACTCTATCAGATGGAGGGCCGCAGGCCCGAGGGCTCGCCCTACGCGATTCACTTAAGCTGTCACTCTATCAAATGGAGGGCCGTAGGCCCGACGGATCGCTCTATGCGAACCACTCACGCTGTCCCTCTATCAGCTGGAGGGCCGCAGGTCCGACGGCTCGCCTTGCGCGAATCACTCACGCTGTCACTCTATCAGCTGGAGGGCCGCAGGCCCGACGGCCCAACCTACGCAAACCACTCACGCTGTGAGTCTATCAGCCGGAGGGGCACAGGCCCGACGGCTCGTCCTACGCGATTCACTCACGCTGTCACCCTATAAGTCTATCAGCCGGAGGGCCGCAGCAATGACATACGGTATTAAGCCGTGGTCGCTTACAATGGGCCTCATAAGAAGGCTCAAAGTTACCCAAAGGGCAATGGAGAGGCCTATGCTAAGAGTCTCTCTGCGAGATCCGATTACAAATGAGACCATCCGCAGCAGAACCAAAGTAACCGATATAGCTCTTCGAATCGCTAAACTGAAGTGGGCGCGGCTCGTCGCGCGTGGATTGCGTGGAACCGATGGCCGTTGGGGCGGTAAGGTTCTTGAGTGGCGGTCACGTACCGGAAGGCGCAGCGTGGGTAGGCCCCCCACAATGTGGACTCATGACCTGGTGAAGGTCGCTGGATGCGGGTGGCAGTGGCACAGGGCCGGTCCTTGTGGCAATCTTTGGGGGGGGGGGGGGGGCTATATTCACCAGTGAACGTTTTCAGCTGATATGATGATGATGATAATTAAATCCGTATGTTTCTACCAAATATCTAAATCAGTACTGCAAAATCTACATATCGCTAAAACCTAGCGGTTGTGGCAGGCAGTAACACTGGAGTATCAGATTTGAGGAGTTGGATGTTAGTATTAAATTCGCATGTTTCTACTTAATATCTAAAGAACTTCTTTAAAATCAAGATATCGATAAAATATAAACCTTGCGTTTATTGTAGGCAGTACTGCAGCATCAGGAGTGAGGAGTTGGAAGTCAAGATCAGGCTGGTAGTATTTGATTATGCCAAACATGCTATACTTTCATTTTCACGTGTCTAACACTCTCGGTTAAGGTAAGCAGTACGTCTGCAGCATCAGGCTTCGAGGATACAAGGATACAAATATTATAATATTGCATTGTCATGGGGACTTGATAAGAGTTCCAAATTTTATTGATTTCGGTGCAGTAGAAGTGGTCGAAAAATCGATCACAAGATTTGAAGCATCGACGACAGTTGATACGCGGTGAAGTTAATAAAAACCGTTTAAAAATAGAAATGTCTTAACAAAAATTGTATGAAAAACTTATTTTGGATGAAAAACGCCGGCCCACATTAAAGTCTCGTATCTCTCAAACTCGTAGGTACATATTATATCTAATTAGTAATTAAATTAGATACATGATAGGTGTTGTAACGCCACTAGAAAACGAGCTTAGTCAGACGATATGCGCGGCTGGAGAGGAACACTAAAGGGGGAAAGGTTTGACCGTTCCAGGGCCGGGTTAGGCCGTAACATTTGTGCAGGGGAGTTGGTAAGAAGGAAGGTAGGTTTGCCTGGTAAATGGAGTCTCACGCAGCTGTGGGCCTTCGCCCTAACAGGCAAGCGCGCCGTCAGGCCCTATGTGGAGCTGAGCTTATTTAGAAGCTTGGTAGCTCAATTTTCTTGCAGCTCCTTCTTCGAACTTGCTTTAATTTCTTCCAAGTGACACTTGGGCCATCTAAGTGAAAGTCTTCTCTCTGGACTCTGGCTCCGGTGGTCAGGGCCGGGGGCTCACCTTTCGGCCTCGCAGGCCAGCGGTCTCTGAGGGACGATTCAGGCCTTCGGCCCTACGGCCTTTGCAGGTTGTCAAAACGATCATCGGATCCATTTTAACGTTACACTATTCCGTCGGCTGACGTGGTAGTGCTGGACTTTGGCAGCTCGGCCTTCGGCCTCGCATGCTGGTGCCCCTCTGGCTCCCGCTTTTGGCCGTTGGCCCTACGCGGAGCTCGGCTTTCAGTCCTCGCTGGAGTTCGAAGCGAACCGTTGGGCCTTCTGGTTCGATTATTCGATTTCGATAATAGTTAAGAGGGACGGTTGTGAGGACCGTGTGGACTCGCCCGTTGTGCCTTGGGCCCTACACGGATATCGGTTTAATTAGATGCTGGGGTGCTTGAAGAAGTATGGTAGCTCAACTTTCTCGCAGCTCGGCTTTCGGCCTCGCTTTAAATTTCGACGCGCTTGGGCCCGGTCCGGTGTCGGTGTGACGCGGTTCGGCCTCCGCGAGCTCGGCTTTCGGCCTCCCACCCTGAAGCTCGCCCTGCGGACTCACTCAAAATAGATTTACATTGGTTCCGGTAATGCTCCAGCTCTCACGCGGTGTGCCCTTCGGCTTCGCCCAAAATTAGCGGGATTGGAACTTCTAGGTCCCCCGGAGCGAAGCTTCGGCCCTCTGCGGAATCTCCAGATTCACTAAAAGGTTTCAAATAAATAAAATAATTAAAAAATTAAAAAACACGACTGCCGTTTTAACCGAACTGAAAAGTAACAAATAATTCCTTCTTCAGGTTAATTCTTGTGAGCGTGTCTACATAATAGGCGCTTGTCTTATTACTTACTATATTTTGTTTCAGTTGCAGTCGGGGAACCTTTCATTACGGAAAATATAAATATATGGAGGTTCTCCGACTGCAATCGAAACAAAATATAGTAAGTAATAAGACAAGCGCCTATTATGTAGACACGCTCACAAGAATTAACCTGAAGAAGGAATTATTTGTTACTTTTCAGTTCGGTTAAAACGGCAGTCGTGTTTTTTAATTAAACGGTTTTTATTAACTTCACCGCGTATCAACTGTCGTCGATGCTTCAAATCTTGTGATCGATTTTTCGACCACTTCTACTGCACCGAAATCAATAAAATTTGGAACTTTTATCAAGTCCCCATGACAATGCAATATTATAATATTTGTATCCTTGTATCCTCAAAGCCTGATGCTGCAGACGTACTGCTTACCTTAACCGAGAGTGTTAGACACGTGAAAATGAAAGTATAGCATGTTTGGCATAATCAAATACTAATAGCCTAATCTTGACTTCCAACTCCTCACTCCTGATGCTGCAGTACTGCCCACAATAACCGCCAGGATTATCTTTTATCGATATCTTGATTTTAAAGAAGTTCTTTTAATATGAAGTAAAAACATGCGAATTTAATACTAATGTCCAACTCCTCAAATCTGATACTCCAGTGTTACTGCCTGCCACAACCGCTCGGTTTAGCGATATGTAGATTTTGAAGTACTGCTTTAGACATTAGGCAGAAACATACGGATTTAATTATCATCATCATCATCATCATATCAGCCGAATGGCGTTCACTGGTGAATATAGGCCACCCACAAAGATTACCACAAGAACCTGTGCCACCCGCATCCAGCGACCTTCACCAGGTCATGAGTCCACCTTGTGGGGGCCTACCCACGCTGCGCCTTCCGGTACGTGACCGCCACTCGAGAACCTTACCGCCCCAACGGCCGTAGGTGCCACGCGTGACAAGCCCCGCCCACATCAGTTTAGCGATAAAAAGAGCTATATTGGTTACTTTGGTTCTGCTGGTCTCATTTCTAATCCGATCTCGCAGAGCGACTCTTGGCATAGGCCTCTCCATTGCCCTTTGGGTGACTTGGAGCCTTCTTACGAGGCCCATTGTAAGCGACCGCGGTTTAGCACCGTATGCTATTACTGCAGCCCGCCAGCTGATAGACTCATAGGGTCACGACTGATAGAGTGACAGCGTGAGTGATTCGCGTAGGGCGAGCCGTCGGGCCTGCGGCTCTCCAGCTGATAGAGTGACAGCGTGACTGGATCGCGTAGGGAGAGCCGTCGGGCCTGCGGCCTTCCAGCTGATAGACTCACAGCGTGAGTCGATCGCGTAGGGAGAGCCGTCGGGCCTGCGGCCCTCCAACTGATAGAGTGACAGCGTGAGTGAATCGCGTAGGACGAGCCGTCGGGCCTTCGGCCCTCCAGCTGCTAGAGTGACAGAGTGAGGGGGTCGCGTAGGGCGAGCCGTCGGGCCTGCGGCCCTCCAGCTGATAGAGTGACAGAGTGAGTGATTCGCGTAGGGCGAGCCGTCGGGCCTGCGGCCCTCCAGCTGATAGAGTGACAGAGTGAGTGATTCGCGTAGAGAGAGCCGTCGGGCCTTCGGCCCTCCAGCTGATAGAGTGACAGAATGAGTGATTCGCGTAGAGCGAGCCGTCGGGCCTTCGGCCCTCCAACTGATAGAGTGACAGAGTGAGTGATTCGCGTAGAGCGAGCCGTCGGGCCTGCGGCCCTCCAGCTGATAGAGTGACAGCGTGAGTGATTCGCGTAGAGCGAGCCGTCGGGCCTTCGGCCCTCCAGCTGATAGAGTGACAGAGTGAGGGGGTCGCGTAGGGCGTGCCGTCGGGCCTGCGGCCCTCCAGCTGATAGAGTGACAGAGTGAGTGATTCGCGTAGAGGGAGCCGTCGGGCCTTCGGCCCTCCAGCTGATAGAGTGACAGAATGAGTGATTCGCGTAGAGCGAGCCGTCGGGCCTTCGGCCCTCCAACTGATAGAGTGACAGAGTGAGTGATTCGCGTAGAGCGAGCCGTCGGGCCTGCGGCCCTCCAGCTGATAGAGTGACAGCGTGAGTGATTCGCGTAGAGCGAGCCGTCGGGCCTTCGGCCCTCCAGCTGATAGAGTGACAGAGTGAGGGGGTCGCGTAGGGCGAGCCGTCGGGCCTGCGGCCCTCCAGCTGATAGAGTGACAGAGTGAGGGGGTCGCGTAGGGCAGTAGGATAGACAGGGAGTGTGAGTCTCTCGGATTTACATAGTGCGTTCCATAGTGCCGTCGGGCCTATGGCCCTCCGGTTGATACATTGCATGGATTGACCCTTATGGCCCTCGGTTCGCGTCGGACTTTCCGTCAGACCTGCGGTCCTCCGGTTGGTTTGAGAGAATGAGTTTATATTTTATAGTCTTGAAAATCAACTTGTATAATGTGTACAATATACAAATTTTAACTTGATTTTCTCAATAAACCAAATTGATTGATATATTCCTTATTGTCAGGTACTTATTATATGAATAACACGTCCATTTGAGACACTTCGGGCATTCAAGCTTACATTAACCACGCCCAGCCTTTGGTTTTCATTTGTCGATCGAGATATTTAATAACATTTTTTTAGTGTCGGATTTCTAAAAATATCTAAGCAGCAGGGATTCGCCTCCCGTTACACATAAAATAATGTCCATTACGTTGACATATGTGTCGTGATTCGTGATGAAAGTGCGAGAGTATAAGCGCTACTTAGCATGCATAATTTGTATTACATATTATAAACAACATCTTTGATCTAGGAGGTATACGGTATAGTATCGGAAATTATCTTAACAATTGCACTAAAAAGTCTAAAAACTTGAAAATAAAATAAGTAAAAAAAGTTTTAAGTTAAACGGTTTTTATTGCACCAAAAACTAGAAAATAAAAATTTATTGTATCTAACCGTAGATGCTACTTTCTGTAGATTACTCACGTGAAACTATTATCACTGTAGTCTTCCCAAGTCGGATGCTGAAAGCTACGTTTAGTCTCTATGTCAGTGGATTAAGCGTTACCTAATCGGAAACTTTTACCAAACTAAAATAAAAACGTGGGGCGTTATTATAAAGAAACGTACAAGTTCAAAATATGTAATTGTGGCTTTAATCATCCATCTGTTCCATCACTTCTACAGAGTTAAATAGCTTTTATCAAGGCCAGAACAAAACTTATTACACTATTCCTGTCTTGATTTCTATGTGTGTTCTTAAATAACTATAGTGTCTTAATCACAATTGCGTACGCCCCACGTTTTTATTTTAGTTTGGTAAAAATTTCCGATTAGGTAACGCTTAATCCACTGACATAGAGGCTGAACGTAGCTTTCAGCATCCGACTTGGGAAGACTACAGTGATAATAGTTTCACGTGAGTAATCTACAGAAAGTAGCATCTACGGTTAGATACAATAAATTTTTATTTTCTAGTTTTTGGTGCAATAAAAACCGTTTAACTTAAAACTTTTTTTACTTATTTTATTAATTTTTTAATTATTTTATTTATTGGAAAAAGTCATATACGCTAATATTCCCCATATTGTAAGTCGATTTAGAATATGGTTTACTCTGAGTATTAATGCGGCAGTTTTATTCGACACTTTTTAGTGCAGTTTAGTATGAGAAATAAAATATTTTCCTTTTTTTGCCAAACGGGAAAGTTTTTAGACAATTTTTTTTCACATTCTGTAGCTCCTTTGATGACGAACAGTATGACACCAAAAACTCAAATTTGAAAAAAATGCCAGTCATGTTGTTTTTGTAAACATTCCTTCAAGTGTAGATTTGCTTATAACAATCTATTTTAACCGATAATCGATTTCATCCCAGGGGGCTACTATGATCTACTAAATCGATTCAGTTTAGATCCTAAATATAATGTGTCAGTTCCATACAATAACTGTCAAAAACAGACAAGCCGAACGTAAACTGAATCGCATTTAAGCCATGATCATGGTAGGTAGCCCCCCTGATCAGGATCACATAAAGCTTCTACTCTATGTAATACTTAAATATAAGGGCCTCGGCAAAGAGTACCTACGATTTTGTACCGTTTGGCGTAGAAACTTTAGGTTCATGGGGCCCCAGCACACGCAAATTGTTTGCTGAGATCGAGAAACGTCTGGTTGACGTAACTAAAGACCGAAGAGCTGGCAACTTCCTCGCACAACGCAACAGTATTGGGATACAGCGAGGAAATGCCGCCAGCATCCTCGGTACGATGCCACAAGGGCCAATCTTAGATATAGGGGTTAAGTAGATTACTTCGATTTAATCTATGTACATACATTGTAGTTTGAAAATAAATATATGATAAAAAGCTCCTCTGTAACAAAAATCATCTCGCTAGAAAAGCTACAAATAAAACACAGCATACCATACAAGTGGAATGTAAAATAGTACAAAAAATGTGTATTTATAATAGAACTATTTTGATTTGTGTCTGCTACCCAAATGAAGTCTGAAAGAGAATGCTTTATAACGATAAGACCGCCTGTTGTATACCTCTTTGTAAAATCGTTTGTTTTAATCGTGTTTTTCTTTTTAAGGTGTGCAATAAAGAGTATTCTATTCAATCCTTTTAGTGGATAGCACTGGAATAGATATAATTATAAGATTTATAAGTCTCCTTCTTTCGACAGAATATTGCTGTGCCCAACATAGTTATAATGTCACTGTAATTCATTCTGAAACACATTGCATACCACATTATAAGTGCAATAAAGATTGAGTATTGAGTACGACATAAAAGTCGTGAAAAACTTTGTGAAAAGAGTACCTAACATAAATTGACATAAAAGTCGTGAAAAACTTTGTGAAAAGAGTACCTAACATAAATTGTCACGCTTGTTGCCGGCGGTGTGGCCCCAGCTTTACGCAACATAATTATCCTCTCGTTATCTCCGGCCCTACAATGCCACAGAGTACTACAGCGTGGGCATTATTCAACCGCTCCGCCTGTTTATAAAGGGTGTGTACATAGATTAAATCTAACTAATCTACTTAACCTAACCTATATCTAAGATTGGCCCTTGTGTCATTCTACCGCGGATGCTGGCGGCAATTCATCGCTGTATCGCAATACTGATGCGTTGTGCAAGGAAGTCTCCAGCTCTTCATTTGACGTTTTATAAAAGCAAACAGGATTATTATCATCGGGTTTTTCGACTAGAAATTAGAACAATCAATTTCGTAAGTTGTCTTTACTGACATTAAGTTTCCTTGTGAAACATGATTAAACAATAAATACATAAAGCAGACTGACCACGTGTCCCGTATACTTTCATCATGTTTCATCACATGCGCGTAAATATTCTTTCAAAATCAAAACTCACGATCGTTTCAAGTCGGGTGTAAAAGGATATCTGATTAGGTATATAAAAATATTCTAGCAAACTAACATTTTTAAATTCATGGTGTTAAAAACATCATGATTTATATCCTTACTAGGCTATAATAATTATGATTGTAGTAAAATAAGTGCTGTGCAGCATCAAAATTAGTCTGCTCATTTAATTTTTTTGTGTTCATACCAAACATTATGATCATGTCATACCTACACACTCGACAGGATAGCATAGTATCCAAATCGTAATGCTCATTACTATCCCTTGAATAGTATTTCAAAATTATTGAAATCCGTTCGTTTCAAGAATGGGGCCTGCCCATGAAATCTTTTTCACATTGTGAAATAGTTCCGGAAAACTCAAAAAGCAATCGTTTTTTTACTTTTGTTCTTTCTGCACCAGTGCGCTGTGTATACATTTACAGCTGTAGCAATTAAGTGTGTCTATTTAAAATTGTTTAAAATGTAATCTGACCTGATGACCGGAAACTAGCAGCAGACTAGAAAAACAGTTTGTTGTAATTGTCTTAAAACGTTTGTAGTTTGTAAGTAATTGAGATAAAGATTTTTAAAGAAAATTCACAAGGCTAAAGGCACTTTTGCGCCGGCAATGACATGGGGCGGGTTATTTGACTAGTACTTTTTGTACTGTTTGTGAACTGGGTCGCGTTTTATAAAGTTATAACTTACAATTTTGCTGTTTGTCTCTCTTTCTAGCCAATAAACGTGCGTTAGAGATTGGGGGGCTACTACGATTTAGTAATGTGACTCTTCAGTTCCATAGAATAATTGACACAAAATAACTGACAGACGGAACCTAAACTGAATCGAATTTAAGAGGTCAGGGTAGCCCCCTGTAATGCCCGATCCATTGAGAGCGGAGCGGACTCATTAATGGCTCCGTTTCACATTCATCGCTCGCTAAGGACTAGTATTCAGTTGACGGCTGCAAGTCACAGCAGCAGGGAAAGTTAAACGGACCCATTAATGACTCCGCTCCGCTCGCAGTGGAAAGGGGTAATAAATACGGTTCGCTGAAAAGTATGAAATAAATGAGACGAATTATTTTTCGATATTTGATTTAGAAGATAGTTGTATAATATATTATGT
>JALPQI010021164.1:0-14639 GCA_025490895.1 Thaumatotibia leucotreta
GTTGCTGCGGGGCGGGGGGGAGGGGGGTCCTTGTTCGCCCTCTTCTTCCCTCCGCGTTTGCGCCTCCTGACAGTCGGGCGCTTCCCATCGTTGGCAGCTGCCATGAGGGACTGCGCTGCGTTGCCAGCTTCAACAGCGGGTTGCGAGGAGGCCGGGAGTGCTGCGCCGGTACGCGCCGATACTCCGGCCTTCTTGTTGCGTGCCTCCTTCTTGTAGGCGGGGCACTGGACGCTATTAGCGGGGTGCGCGCCCCTGCAATTGGCGCACGTCGCGGGTTCCTCGCGTGGTCGCGGGCAGTCGTGGGCAGCGTGAGGTTCCGCGCAGCGAACGCAGGCCAGGGGACGATGGCAATTTACTGACGAATGTCGAAAACCCTGGCATCTGTGGCACTGCGCGGGGCCTTTCCTGCCGCGCCAGGCCTCGATTTTTACTCCTGGCATCCCCAGGAGTTCGGTGATGGCGTAGACGCCCGGGGCAGTGTCCGCCGTGCGCTGCAGCTGGGTGTGGAAAATGCACCCAGGCCGGCCGCTGCGCGCGCGTATCTGGCGGACATATTCCGGTAGGAAGCCTTTGGCCCTCAGGTCCTCTTCTATGTCCGCCGGCTCGGTGTTCGCCGGCAGTCCTCTGATGGCCACCTTCAGGCTCCGTTCGGCTGGGAGGCCGTAACAGAACCAGGGCAGTCCGGTGGTTAGGAGGTGTGACTGGACGGCCCTGTACTCGTCCTCGTCTCTGGGGGTGAAGATAATCCCCTTTCCCAGGGGGCGTGCATTAACCTGATGGCCCAACACTTCCCGCAGCTTGCAGAAATGTGTGGGCCAATCAGGCATCGTCTCCACGATGAGTGGTGGGTATCTTCTCCCCTTCGTCCCAGCGGCGGCGGGGGCGGGGGGGTTTGCGTCGGCGTCTTCTTCTTCTTCTTCTCTGTCTCGTTCACCCTCTTCAGGCTCCAGGGTGGCAGGCGGCGTCGGAGTTTTCGACGTCACCACCTCCATCGGCGACATTTCTAGTCGCGGGAGAGTCGCGGGTGGTGGCGTGGCGCCGCCCTGGCGTTTCTGGGCGGGGCCGGGGCTGGTGGTCGCGAATGGCGGCAGCAGGTTCGTGGGCGGCGGGAAGCGCGACGGGGATAGAACGCGGGTCGGGGCCGGCGTTTGGGGAGAACCCAGAGGCGCAGAAGTGTTCGCGGTGCTTGCGAGAGTTGCGAGGTCGCGGGGGGCGGCGAGCTTTGGCCCTTCCATCATAGGGCGGGGCGTGGCGGCACGGGTGGCGGTCGTCGCGGGTTTCTGTGCCTTTGCGGGGGGCACGAGGGGGGTGCGGGGGGCACGGGGTTGGGCCAGAGGCGTAACTAGGGGGGAGCAGGGGGGGCTCGTGCCCCGGGCGCCAAATTAGAGGGGGCGCCAAATCGGCCAACATTTTTAATTTCCTTTTGCATAATTTATACATTAAAAAATTTGAATTTCATAAAATGCTAGATTGGGACATTTTCCCCGGGCGTCAAATTAGGCGGGGCGCCAATTCCTTCTGCAAAACTTATACATAAAGTGACAAAATGCTAGAAAGGAACATTTTGTCCGGTCGTCAAATCAGCAAAAATTTTTGATTTCCTCGTGCATAATTTACATGTAAATAAATCAAAAATCTGTAGGTATGCGTAATCTATCAGAAGGGGCGCCAAATCGGCGAAGATTTTTTGATTGCCTTTTGCATAATTTATATATTACAAAAATGTCGAATTAAGCGGGGCGCCAAAATATCAGCAATTTATTTTGATTTCCTTTTGCATAACTTACACATAAAGAAAATCTTCATGCGTATATTTAAAAAATGCTAGATTGGTACATTTTCCCTGGGCGCCAAATTGCGGAGGGGAGCCCCGGAGGGGCACCAAACAAGCCAAAATTTTTGATTTCCTTGTGCATAATTTATTTATTTATACAAAAATAAATCAAAAATATGTATGCGTAAACTATTAGAGGGGGGCCCAAATAGGCCAAGATTTTTAATTTCCTTTTGCATAAGTTATATTTTCCCCGGCCGTCAAGTTAGGCAGGGCGCCAAATAATAATATGCATAATTTACACACAATTGACACAATCATTTTTGCGTAAATTCAAAAAATGCTAGTTTGGTACCTACATTTTCCCGGGGTGTCGAATTGTGAAGGGCTCCAAACCGACCAAAATTTTTGATTTCCTTTTGCATTATTTACACATAAATAAATCAAATTTTTTTATGCGTAAATTCACAAAAAGCTAAAATGGAATATTTTTTTTTACCATGTATTTCAGAAATACCGTACTCGCTTTCTATAGATTTCACTTTTTTTTTCTCTTATCCATTTGGAGAATTTTTAATACTAAAATTATGAAAACAAGTTTATATCCTGTGCTGCATGTAGTACCTACTTACCCGTATTACTCTTATTAGCATCGAATAAATTGAAAATGTACCTATTCAGTTAGATTAGAACATTTATTTTGTTTCCTAGTAGGTAGGGCCGTTCCTGCCTAGTAGGTTGAATTTTGGATAAAATTGTGGTATCCTAAAAGTGACCCTATTTAGGGTTTCTTTCTACCCAAACTAAGACCCCTTTTAGTTTCGTCTGGTCAGACTAGACCGACAGTACGAGTACTAGAAAGTTGCGATTTAGTGAATTTGGTCAAGGTATACATATTAATTACGCAGACAAAATAATATAATAAAATATAGAACAATAGTAGATTGTGTCACAAGGGTACAACAGAAAGTCCTTGAACAGAAAAGTGCCACTTTAATACCTCCTAGCAGGGAAATTTCTTATTCGCACTTGTATTCTGGTACGACGTTTTTCAGGACATTTGGCCCTCCGAAGACCTGACGTAGAATAAACCACTTCTCGCACTAGCACGTAAAAAAGCGCCATACGTACTGAAAATAGTACATTACGACACAAGTGCGAAAAACATGAAATTCGAAACGAGTGGCGAAGTTTTAAACCACGATCGACAGGGAGAGTTTTTAATAGACACGAGTTACAAATTTCGTTTTTGCACGTGTCTCGTACGACGTTTTTTAGTACAGATGGCCCTCCGAAGTTTTGAACCTGACGTAAAATGACCCACTTCTCGCACTAGAGCCTAAAAAGTACACCATCTGTACTTAAATAGTACATTACGACACAAGTGCGAAAAACATGAAATTCGAAACGAGTGGCGATGTTTTAAAACACGACCGATAGGGAGTGTTTTAAATCGACACGAGATTACGAATTTCGTTTTTGCACGCGTCTCGTACGACGTTTTTTAGTGCAGATGGCCCTCCGAAGTTTGGGACCTGACGAAAATGACACACTTCTCGCACTAGAGCTTAAAAAAGGCACCATCTGTACTAAAAAATATGTTTCGGTACAGATGGCGCTTTTTTACGAAATCGAAATCTTCGGAGAGCCATAAGTACTGAAAAACGTCGTACGATACACGTGCGAAAACGAAATTCGTAACTCGTGTCGATTTAAAGCACTCCCTTTGGTCGTGCTTAAATTTATCTCCTCTCGTATCGAACTTCATTTTTTTCGCACTTGTAGCGTAATGTACTATTTTCCCCTACACGTAAAGTGGCGATGGATTTACTGCTAGCATGTCAATATTAGGTGTTAAGTTAACTTTGGAAAACGAGAAGGGGGGGGGCGCAAATTTGGCACTTGCCCCGGGCGCCATTTACTCTAGCTACGCCCCTGGGTTGGGCGCGGCCAGCATTTGTGGTCGCGGCGGTGCCTGTTCGCTGGGGTAGCGGCGCCCCGCCAGTCCTCCTGGCGAGGGTCGGCGGTTTGGTTGGGGCCGTCGGCATATGTTGCGGCTTCGGGGGATTCGGGGGGGTGCGTCGTGGCGGCGGCGGCGGGGCTGCGGCTGCCTGCGCAAACGTAGGCTTCGGGGTAACTGTAGCTGCTCCCGAGGAGCTTGGTGGTGGTCCCGTGGGCGGGTGTTGTAGAGGGCGTAGGTCCTCTAGCGCCCGGAGGGCTTCGGAGGGAAACTGGATTTCTCCGGCTCCCTCCGAGGTCGGTGTAATCGGGAAGCGGAGGGCTTCCTGGCCGGCGGCGCGCAGGATCTCCATGGCGCGCCGCATCGCGTCGGGTGGGGATGGTCCGGGGCCGGGTGGCTTTCCGGACCGCGGGGTCATTTCCCCGAGGTGTTGGGGGCATCTTCTTCAGATATTTTTTTTCGTGGGTACTTGCGATTTCCCCGGTTTCGAACTACCCCCACCTATGCTAACGCACCGGCGGGGGCAATTTAAGCTGGTTTTGGGATATCTGGGTCGCGTTTTATAAAGTTACAATTTACAATTTCGCTGTTTGCCTCTCTAACGCACGCACATATTGGCTAGAAAGAGAGGCAAACAGCGAAATTGTAAATTGTAACTTTATAAAACGCGACCCTTATAGCTTGAGATTGAGATTTCTCCAGTGTGTAGCCACTCGCGATCGCGGCTTGCCTGCAAGCCACGGCTCCGCTAGCCGAAGCCGGACCCGGTGAGACCCGCTTGTGGGAGGCCGGGAACGACAGCGGCACCACGGTGCCAAATGGTAGCAGCGGTGAGTTTATGGGGGCGATCCGGGCGAGTAGGTAAGCTGAGCTATAGTTGGCTACACGGCGAATCCGACCCATAACTGACCATTAACCCCCTCTTTTATACCCATCCTTGGGGCCGCAATTAGTGACCTGTTAAAAGCGTGCTACGGAACTTTTGATTTCAAACGCAAATTTTCCGGAGATCATTATTTTTACGATAACAAACAATACTCCATTTTAAAGGTCTTTAATTGCGTTTTCAAATGATAATATTGTTAGGGTTCAACAAATAATATATGAGCTATATTCGTTCAAAACAAAATTTCCGAGATGTGCGATTTTTTTGACGCCGAGTGTATTCGCTGTTCAGTAGAAGGCTGATACACTGTCACAGAACAAAACATGTGGTCTGCCATTTTTCTCCTTCATTACCACTAAATAAGAGTTATACTGGTAGATTACATTTTTCCTGACTGTACATAAAATTTAATGCACAAGGGTTCAATGGAAGAAATAAAACAACACAGTGGCTTTTTTATTTTATTAGATGCTTAGCAGTCTACGAGGAGGCTACAGCTTTCTTGGGGGTGGGCTTGCCCTCCTTGAAGCCGTTGCGGAAACGCCTCCTGACGATCTTGAGGTGGCGCATGCGGCCGGTGCCTGTGGTCTTCCTGCGCTTAGCCTTCACTGACCAGTGGTCTGCAATGCAAAATAAAAATTCATCAATGTCAAGTGCAATAAAATCAATCTAAAGGTTGTAATTATTAATAAAATATGATGATGATTATTATAAGTATTTTCAATTGTTTCACCACTAAAACTCTAGTCTGGCAAATCAATTTAGCAGTAAAAAGGAAACTGCACCCTTATTACCAAATTTTTTTTAAGTTGTGCTTTTTTTACTGACAAGTTAGTTTGCCAAACTATGGAAATACCTTAAAAGTAAATATGGAAGTATTTTTAAAATCATTGTCAATATATTGTGATTCAAAAAAGTTGATTTATTCCACTGTTACCCTATGTATTATACATAGGCAGTGGCCTTTATTCAGAACAGAGTTACAGGTGGACTTTACAACTGTAAAGTTTAAGATGTTCGCCTCCGGTTAGAGGTGTGCGCCGGCATAGAAATCGCCGGCGGCGGCGCGCCGCAAAATTTTGCCGGCGTGGCGGCGCCACGCCGGCGTCAAGGTCATACTGTTACCCTGTACGTTCATACATATAAGGATGAGAAGATATTAAAAACTTAGATATTGTTTAGGACAAGTTTATTATTAAAAAAATAAACATGAAACAAAGTTATAGATTGCATTTTATGCGGAAATTGTCATAATTATTATCGTGTACGAAAAATATTTTATTAACTCGCACAGCGGCCCAACCGCGAAAAACGCGGTAGTAGGCCTGGATCGAGTCGTCTACAGATTCCCAATACTACAGATTCCTAATACTACAGATAAGAGATAATACTTCAAATATTGTCAATAGTATGCATTCCTGATTGTGCATATTCCCAATAATACGAATTTTAAATGCTACAAATACCCAACACTACAGATTCCCAATACTTTAGGTTCACAATACTACGAATTCCCAATAGGTACTGCCGATTATATATGATGATTTCAAATACTACGGATACCCAGCTTTACAACATCTTTATAGTACCATCATCGCCCACACTGCTAGTCATACATCGGTGTATAAACACACGAAATTTTTTTTTTAATATAAAAACGTCCAAAAATAATAATAATAATAATAAACGTTTATTTTCAATACCAGTTATAAATAATACAGTTCCATCAGACTCCAAACTAGGCAGAGCCTGTATCTTGGAAATCTGCGAGAGTGATTGACATTTGTAATTTGACATTTTAAAAAAGCAGAATCTTAGCGTTTAATGAAAACAGGAAACATACCGACATGAGAAATACCTTTCTTAAAAAAAAATGTTACAAATTGGTCTATTTTTGGAGGAGGAAACAGGGAACACAAAACCATGTTTTCGCCAATTTTACGTAGGTATTATGAGGCGAAGCTGCAGTTGTCTATTTCTAAGCCCTGCAAAGCGACAGCAAATTTTTTCAAATGCCAATTTTTTTAAAAGCTTCCACCTTTTTCCTCTAAAAATATTTTAATCTTATTCAAATGCAAACACTGAAATTAATAGAATCAGTTAATAGACAGTCATTAAACCTCATATGGTGGCCTAACGTAAATAATGAATAACATCCATCATCATCAGCAGCCTATCGCAGTCTACTGCTGGACATAGGCCTCCCCAATTTCACGCCACCGTTTTCGATCTTTGGCTGCTCGCATCCAGCTCCTGCCAGCCATCCTGCGCAAATCGTCGCTGCACCGATCGATCTGCACTCAAGAACTCGTTTAGCCAGTCGGTTCTACGGATAATAAGGCCAGCCCACTGCCACTTCAGCTTGCTAACACGGTGGGCTAAGTCGATCACTTTGGTTCTCTCCGGATAACCTCATTTCTGATTCGATCCCGCAAAGAGACGCCGAGCAATGCCCTTTCCATAGCTCGCTGAGCGACCTTGAACTTGTGGACCAGCCGTACCGTCAGTGTCCACGTTTCGGCTCCGTACGTCATGACGGGTAGGAAGCACTGATTGAAGACTTTTGTCTTCAGACACTGTGGGATCGACGATGCGAAGAATATAATATAATGAAAAAACACACAGCTAGTAATACCTAGGATTATAAGCCTAAAAGCGGTTCAATAAGACCTACGTTACGACTTACAAGCAAGTGTGTTGAAAAAGCATTACAGTTGGGAATCAGTAGACGTGAAATCTAGAGAATATGGAATCTGTAGACATAGGAATCAATCAGTAATATTGAAAATCTGTAGACATGGGCAACCGTAATGTTGAAATGTTAAAGTATTGGGATTCTGTAGGTTTGTAAATCTGTAGTATTGGGAATGTGTAGACTTGGAATTCTGTAAAATAAATCTGTACAATTGGAAAGAATTCTGCCCAAGTAGTGTATTTTTTTGTAGGTGCGTATCAATATCTGAAAATCTGTAATCCAGAAATGCTGCGCATACAATCTTTTGGGTCAGAGGGAACCGCTTGTCGATATTCGCAAGCATATTATTGTTTAATGTCAATATGATCAGCGTGGCGCGTAATTTAAATGATTTTATTCCGTAAATTTTTGTCGCGGCGTGGGTTTTTGAAAACCTCGGCGGCGGCGGCGGCGTGGGTCCTGCGGCGCGGCGCCGCCGCGCCGGCGTGGCGCACACCTCTACCTCCGGTACTGTTTCACTAAGTGCTAATACTATGCCGACCGAAATTATCAGATAGAAAACCTATGCCAGTGACACGCATGTGTGACCGAAAAGATTGTACTGTACGCCGGCGACATAGCACTTGTGTCAAAAACGTTCGTATTTCTATGCCACTTAGAGGTGTGCGCCACGCCGGCGCGGCGGCGCCGCGCCGCGGGACCCACGCCGCCGCCGCCGCCGAGGTTTTCAAAAACCCACGCCGCGACAAAAATTTACGGAATAAAATCATTTAAATTACGCGCCACGCTGATCATATTGACATTAAACAATAATATGCTTGCGAATATCGACAAGCGGTTCCCTCTGACCCAAAAGATTGTATGCGCAGCATTTCTGGATTACAGATTTTCAGATATTGATACGCACCTACAAAAAAATACACTACTTGGGCAGAATTCTTTCCAATTGTACAGATTTATTTTACAGAATTCCAAGTCTACACATTCCCAATACTACAGATTTACAAACCTACAGAATCCCAATACTTTAACATTTCAACATTACGGTTGCCCATGTCTACAGATTTTCAATATTACTGATTGATTCCTATGTCTACAGATTCCATATTCTCTAGATTTCACGTCTACTGATTCCCAACTGTAATGCTTTTTCAACACACTTGCTTGTAAGTCGTAACGTAGGTCTTATTGAACCGCTTTTAGGCTTATAATCCTAGGTATTACTAGCTGTGTGTTTTTTCATTATATTATATTCTTCGCATCGTCGATCCCACAGTGTCTGAAGACAAAAGTCTTCAATCAGTGCTTCCTACCCGTCATGACGTACGGAGCCGAAACGTGGACACTGACGGTACGGCTGGTCCACAAGTTCAAGGTCGCTCAGCGAGCTATGGAAAGGGCATTGCTCGGCGTCTCTTTGCGGGATCGAATCAGAAATGAGGTTATCCGGAGAGAACCAAAGTGATCGACTTAGCCCACCGTGTTAGCAAGCTGAAGTGGCAGTGGGCTGGCCTTATTATCCGTAGAACCGACTGGCTAAACGAGTTCTTGAGTGCAGATCGATCGGTGCAGCGACGATTTGCGCAGGATGGCTGGCAGGAGCTGGATGCGAGCAGCCAAAGATCGAAAACGGTGGCGTGAAATTGGGGAGGCCTATGTCCAGCAGTAGACTGCGATAGGCTGCTGATGATGATGGATGTTATTCATTATTTACGTTAGGCCACCATATGAGGTTTAATGACTGTCTATTAACTGATTCTATTAATTTCAGTGTTTGCATTTGAATAAGATTAAAATATTTTTAGAGGAAAAAGGTGGAAGCTTTTAAAAAAATTGGCATTTGAAAAAATTTGCTGTCGCTTTGCAGGGCTTAGAAATAGACAACTGCAGCTTCGCCTCATAATACCTACGTAAAATTGGCGAAAACATGGTTTTGTGTTCCCTGTTTCCTCCTCCAAAAATAGACCAATTTGTAACATTTTTTTTTAAGAAAGGTATTTCTCATGTCGGTATGTTTCCTGTTTTCATTAAACGCTAAGATTCTGCTTTTTTAAAATGTCAAATTACAAATGTCAATCACTCTCGCAGATTTCCAAGATACAGGCTCTGCCTAGTTTGGAGTCTGATGGAACTGTATTATTTATAACTGGTATTGAAAATAAACGTTTATTATTATTATTATTATTTTTGGACGTTTTTATATTAAAAAAAAAATTTCGTGTGTTTATACACCGATGTATGACTAGCAGTGTGGGCGATGATGGTACTATAAAGATGTTGTAAAGCTGGGTATCCGTAGTATTTGAAATCATCATATATAATCGGCAGTACCTATTGGGAATTCGTAGTATTGTGAACCTAAAGTATTGGGAATCTGTAGTGTTGGGTATTTGTAGCATTTAAAATTCGTATTATTGGGAATATGCACAATCAGGAATGCATACTATTGACAATATTTGAAGTATTATCTCTTATCTGTAGTATTAGGAATCTGTAGTATTGGGAATCTGTAGACGACTCGATCCAGGCCTACTACCGCGTTTTTCGCGGTTGGGCCGCTGTGCGAGTTAATAAAATATTTTTCGTACACGATAATAATTATGACAATTTCCGCATAAAATGCAATCTATAACTTTGTTTCATGTTTATTTTTTTAATAATAAACTTGTCCTAAACAATATCTAAGTTTTTAATATCTTCTCATCCTTATATGTATGAACGTACAGGGTAACAGTATGACCTTGACGCCGGCGTGGCGCCGCCACGCCGGCAAAATTTTGCGGCGCGCCGCCGCCGGCGATTTCTATGCCGGCGCACACCTCTAATGCCACTGGCATAGGAGTGAGAACTTCATTTATGCTAGTGGCATAAGGATGCGATTACTTTGATCATGTATGTGTGTCACTGGCATAGGAGTTCAGTTTTTTCGGTCACATATGCGTGTCACCAGAATCGAACGTGTTAATGGATAACTATCCATTAAACTCAATTAGTTAAACTTGATTTGACATGGGTTTAAGTTTTTAATTGTTTGGAATCTGTATATTAGATGTAATAATTTTCTTTAGTTAGTGCAATAGTTATTCATGAAATTGATCTATTAAAACAGATTATATCATGTGTATTAATTAATTTAATTACATCCTGATCGTTACAAACACTTTACAGGGTTTGTGGACCACAGGAGCAGACCACAGATCCTGTTAATAATGAATTTTTCAGCCTCCGTAGCCTAGTTGGTAGTGAGCCTGCCTATGAAGCGGATGTTCCGGGTTCGCATCCCGGCGAGGGCATTATTTGTGTATTTATTTATCACAAATCGATGCTTATAATGAACAACGCTGTATTCAAAAATAGTACGCGCCTGCAATTGGAATTCTAGTACTTCATTGTTAGAATTCAAATTATGACCAGATAGTGTAGCATAGATAGGAGATGCAGCATAGTTCATTATAAGCGTCGAAATATTTGTTCCTTTGTCATGGTTGTCTACGTATTTAAGTATCTATCTATTATATATATTGTTGCCTGGTACCCACATCACAAGCCTTAATTGAGCTAACCATGGGACTAGGTTGATTTGTGAGATGTCTCAATATATTTATTTATTTATAATTATAAGCTTGTTAATCTAGTAAGTTGAATTGTCACAGATAACTCAAGCACTCTATATGATAGCTCTCTCTATTATGTTAGATCACAATTATTTGTGATTAAAGATATTCACTCTTATATTCTCTTGATGCCCAGTCATATTTTTTACTGTCCTCTGAAAGATTGTGGTATACATATGTGATGATTTCATAATATAAAATAACAAACTTCAGTTCTAATGTAAGAAAACATTGTGTACACGAGTCTTAATAGATTTGCTGTCTTTGAATATTAATTTACCATCGTGTAAAGTAGTCTTTATAATTAAAAAAAAATAGGAATAAAGCAATTGGATGACGTAGGTACTGGTTTAAAACGAAAAAAAGAAGAAAGGGGAGATGAAGAATTCAAAAAGCACGAGACGGATCGCTGAAAATTATATCTGTACTAATTTAACAAGAATATTAAATAAAAGTGTAAAATACTGCATAACTGGATTTGAATTTATGAAAAATCGGAAGTGGGAATAATCTACGAGCCAATAACTCCAATAAGGTAAAATTTATATGATTTGTTCTAGATTTTTTGTGCATATGAATTGCATACTATTACACATATGTATATAGGTACATGTACTTTTTATTTATGTACTTAATTTAAAGAGTACCTACATTACAGTACTTAAAATTTATTTACACATAATGATTATTTAACTACAGAAAAACAAACATACGATTTGTTTAGTGTAAAAATCATGAAGCATTTTCTAAGTTTTTAGTAACGAACGACCGATCTGTTCTGTTGTGATTTTTCGTTGCCTAGCAACGGCTGTGCGCCGTGCGCGCCCAGATTCCGCGCTCGCGGACCCAGGCGTTCTGAATACGAGTTAAACCAGCCATTTTATTTTTGCTTGTATGAGGAAATATACAAATCGTCAATTATTTAAGTATAATAACAGTAATATTTTGTTGTACAGCTTTATATTATAATTCATTCATCGTTACATAGAAACAAAAATCAACCATTGACAATTTTTTATCAATTCCGAAAAATCCTATTATTAAATAAATTAAGATTTTAATATTTATTTTAGTTCTTTGACACACGTTATTTATGGATAAAGCTAGACTAGATCATACAAAAAAAATATTATATTGTGACGCTTTATTTTTTTTAAATACATATTTACTTACCGATGCCAAGTTGGTAATGAAAACTTCCTGTGCACAGGATTTCTGGTCCGGTAATCTTAGAATAATAATTGAAAAAGATGATTCGCCATTATGAAATTAGTGTTTGAAAAATAAACTTTATCTTTCTTGAACCTAATAGGTGAGAAGTGGCGGTCTACCAAAACGCCACATATTTTCATGGGTTTTCACTAGTACCTAAACATAAAATAAAATAAAAAAATGTTTTTAATGAAATATTTAACGTTTCACATTACTTTGTTTTGTAAAATTACAAAAAGATAGGTATGTATAGGTCGTTCATTAAGGTATTTTGTGAGTACTACTAGCCTTGATCTTTGAGAAGAAACAAAATCGAAATTTTATAAATTTTACTACTCGGAATTAAATCAGAGATAGTTCCGGTCAAAGCCTGCATATTACGCTTCAAATTGTTTTCCACCCTTTGATGTTGCTTATATTTCAAGAAAATCTATCGATAATCACAATCGGCATATTTATGGATAATGTTGACATCATGTCCTTACAAATCTATTCTTTACCATTTGGCATGTGTGGCATGGCAAATTGCATCGCAGGTTGGCGCTCAAATGTCTAAAACATTTTAAAGTCGAATCCAAGTAATTCTATTTTAACACCAAAGTCTTTAAAAATAAGTCAACAATGTTCTAACTTAACACTCCCCGCCACTTGCCTAAGGATCTAAGTTGCTTCTATAATTATATAGTAGCAAAAAAAACATATTTTTATTCGTATGCAGGTACTCCTTTAAATATTCTTGAAATTAGACTTTATAAATCATGTAAACTATGATACATAAAAGGTACGAAATTTCGCATACATTGAAAATGTGCTCTAGCTGGATCGATTATTTGTTAGACTATATAAATTGACTCTAAATTTTAAACATAATGTATTATATATTATCATATATTTCAGTTGTTTTACGCTAACAAGAGTTAGTTTTAATAATATTCCATAATAATGTTACCTGTTGCTATTGAAGTTATGTAACTTAATATTATAATGAATATTATAATGATAAATATTATAAATGATTGAGTTTTTATTATAACGAGTATATAACTGAATTAAGCATGATTATTCATTTGACTGTTGGAAAGGTTACGAATAATAAATTATAATATTGATTTGATTGGATTTGATCTTCATCTATCATAAATGAAATATAATTTAGTACCTATTATGATGAGTTTCATTTTCGGTGCTCTTGTTAAATAATTATCTTTATATTAATATGATATAAGTAAAATGTGACACCTATTTTTTTTAGTAGTTGAAATATGAATACATTTTAATGCACATTTCATTATAAAGTGTGTAAAATTATTAAATAAATAACACGATGCTACGAGCCTAGGGCCATGTGTGTCCTCAGGGGGTTCATGTAATGTCTGATTGGAGCTATGTATGTTCCAAAGTAGTATCAGGCCAAGTGTGTCTGATTGGAGCTATGTATGTTCCAAAGTAGTAATTATCAGGCCAAGTGTGTCTGATTGGAGCTATGTATGTTCCAACGTAGTATCAGGCCAAGTGTGTCTGATTGGAGCTATGTATGTTCCAAAGTAGTATCAGGCCAAGTGTGTCTGGTTGGAGCTATGTATGTTCCAAAGTAGTATCAGGCCAAGTGTGTCTGATTGGAGCTATGTATGTTCCAAGGTAGTATCAGGCCAAGTGTGTCTGATTGGAGCTATGTATGTTCCAAGGTAGGATCAGGCCAAGTGTGTCTGATTGGAGCTATGTATGTTCCAAAGTAGGATCAGGCCAAGTGTGTCTGATTGGAGCTATGTATGTTCCAAGGTAGGATCAGGCCAAGTGTGTCTGATTGGAGCTATGTATGTTCCAAGGTAGGATCAGGCCAAGTGTGTCTGATTGGAGCTATGTATGTTCCAAGGTAGGATCAGGCCAAGTGTGTCTGATTGGAGCTATGTATGTTCCAAGGTAGGATCAGGCCAAGTGTGTCTGATTGGAGCAATGTATGTTCCAAGGTAGGATCAGGCCAAGTGTGTCTGATTGGAGCTAAGTATGTTCCAAGGTAGGATCAGGCCAAGTGTGTCTGATTGGAGCTATGTATGTTCCAAGGTAGGATCAGGCCAAGTGTGTCTGATTGGAGCTATGTATGTTCCAAGGTAGGATCAGGCCAAGTGTGTCTGATTGGAGCTATGTATGTTCCATGAGATTTTCAGGCCAAGTGTGTCTGGACAGAGATATGTATGCTCTTTAGCTAAATCAGGCCAAGTGTGTCTGAGTGGGGCTATGTATGTTCCATGAGATTTTCAGGCCAAGTGTGTCTGGACAGAGATTATGTAGGTATGTTTCTTAGCTTTATCAGGCCAAGTGTGTCTGAGTGGAGCTATATTGTTCCAGAACTTTAAAGAATTACGTTCCTTAAAAAAATAAAAATGGGGTTATGTAGTGTTCATAATAGAGTGAGCCTTGTTGACTCATGAGAGCCTGAATAATATTGTCGATGTTTCGAGGATATATCAGCCGAAATAATTCGAGGATATTTCGGTTTA
>JALPQI010021165.1:0-13149 GCA_025490895.1 Thaumatotibia leucotreta
CATGCATAACTTCGTTACACAAAAATGTGTCGTTTAATATTGTTTTCTTTAAACCCCTTAGTTATGTATTTTGCAATGGACCCATTAATTCGTTGGTTGGATTTAACAGGTGTTGCATGAACATTTCGGTGATTTTTAAAAACAAAGAATACGTTGCATTCCCTTGTTACTAAATAAAACCAGGCGCGATTTGTTACTGGCCAGTCATCATCACCCATAAACAGATTCCAAAAGATTTATTCATAAAATTAAAAACAAGGTTTACAAACTAGGTCAATCCAAATACCGCGAGGAAAAACGTTTTCTTGTGTATTTAGTCGTTTATTTTTAAAATAATTTAACTCGCGGGCGGTACACGAGGAGAGGTCGTTGCCTCTGTATAAAATTAAACATTAAAATAAACAAGCATATAAAATAACACGGTTTTGATTCACACCGATGGGTTTGGTTAATGAAGGGGTTGATGCTTTCATAAATGCTTGGTGTCGTGTTTCGTTTGTTTTGAATTGAGGTTAGGACAGTGATAAAGGTATCATAATTGTTTGAAGAAAGATTTTCTTTGGATACATGTTGCGAGGGCTTACTAAACTATCTATCTAACACTATAAAAGCAAATATAATGCCAGTAGTTTTGGTCACCGCAATTGCCTAACCCTTTAGGCACAACAGCAAAAAAAAACTTGCAGTGGCAACGAATTCATCACGAAGACGACGGAACTGTTTATTTTCTAGTCCAAATACTAATGAATGATTTCAATAAGTAAAACAAAATTGAAGACACTTTTTGTCCACAAAAATAACTTGGGATGAAAACCACGTGACCGCCCGTAAAAGATACAAATTTACAGCCCCATCATAAACGTAAATAGTTTTTTATAAAGCTATTCCTTTAACACCTAATGTATAAGTTTCTGTTTAATATTATTTTTCATTAGATCGTATAACACGCGCCGGTATATCACAGTTAAAACTTGTCTAACTGTATAATCACTTCATTACTATTTCCTAAAGCAGTGTAGGATGGGTAATTATGGAGATATCTAAAATCATTTCATACATTGTGTTTAATAAGGAAGGATTTATTTATCAGCGCTCATAATAAACAACAATCGGTTATCATTTCACTTCGAGATATCGTATGTTTTTAGAAATTGTTCAACCTACTATGTATAACGTATCACGTCAACGGCAATATTTTCAGTGGCAGTTGATTTACTGATGATATTATACTGTGCGTACTGTATTGCAGTACCTACTATATAACAGCCGCTAAAGGGTTACACCGGTGTTGCCACATTTAAAAATGGATACATCAACCCATTGCTTTTTTATTGTATTGTAACCCCGCGTTAAAAATAGCTTTCAATAAGCTTTTTCTGGTTGATTTATTTGTAACAAAACGGGGCACTTTTTTGAGAGCTGTAAATATATCACTATCTTTTCGTGTCGTAATTCTATTTTAAAATGAAGCATTCTCTATTTAAAAAAAAACAATCAGTATTCTTACGCTACACATATTTCTTTTATGAAACGCCAGCACTTGACTTTGAGTAAATTCATATTTAAATACAACTTACGTACCTACCCATAGTAGCGAGTAATCAGCGTCTTTTAGAATATAGAGTTGTTCTTTCTGTAATTATCTGTTGTACTTGCTACCCATGCTTTTAATTGCGATCATAATATTTTATGGTATACATTGCCGCTGCCAGTGAGGGTTTGGGATTTTTTTTTTTTTTATACCACGTCGGTGGCAAACAAGCATACGGCCCGCCTGATGGAAAGCAGTCACCGTAGCCTATGGGCGCCTGCAACCTCAGGGTGTCACATGCGCGTTGCCGACCCAATAAAAATAACGTTGGCACAACAAAGTGGCTCCACTCCACCTGATCGTAAGTGAAAAGTAGAACCCAAATCGCGGCGGCAACGAACAGGAGACAATCAGTAACCTGTTAGTTGCCACCGCCTTGCTGGCCCGCTAGATGCTGGTAAATACACCGGCTGACCCCGAAACACGGCAAACACGAAGGTAAGTCATTTCACGGGCGTTTACACCGAATGTACGGTGGTAGCCAACCAGGCGGGTACTAGTAAAAATACCCTACCACCGGCTGAGAAGCTGGTTACTCAGTATTTCCCTTAGTCGACTCCTACGACACCCACGGGAAGAGAGGGGCGGTGATTTTTGTATTCTTACTCCGTCACCGCACGGAGAAAATTAAATAATAATTATTATATTAAATAATAATTATTATTATTATATTATTTAATAATTAAATTAGAGTGCTTAGGGTTTTTTTTTTTAAATAAGTTAAAATTTCATAAGTAGGTAGCAGTTACATGAAGTTATACCTACCTACTAGGTAAGTGTTAAAAAAAATCGACCCTTCTAGACTCCTAAGGAACTAATACCCAAAACTTCAAAAGCAACGGGAATAGGTACACTTATTTTTTGGCCACCTTTGCAGCATTTTTTCTATAAGTTGGACCAATTGTTCAAATTATATGATTACTTACTCCATACAATTGTAAGCAGATTCATTGGAACTAATGAATCCGGAAACATTTCAATCCAAACTTTACTAACAAACGCCCGCAATTCTTGTACAAGTTCCTTTAATGACATCATTCAGGACAGGTTACACAATCTTTTGACCGGGATCGGCAATCATTTGGACGTCTGTTTATAGGTACACGATTCATGAAAAATGTGATAAAATGAACAATAATGAACTGTAAGTCGATACAGTAAAGCGCACCGGCCATGGGTTTGGGTGTTCTGCTACTGCGAGATGCACTGGGTGCAATGTTTTCACGTTCACACTAATAATTATATAACGAGGCCTCTACACAACAGATGGCGGGGTTTTTTATATGAATATTAGTCAACAGTGCGCTTTATTGTAATATACAGTGTGTTCGGTTTTTAAGGAGTATTTATAATAGGAACCGAGTTTCTATACCAAGCCGTAATTTGTTTATTAGAAGCACATACCTATGACCATTAACTTGTTGTCTAACATTTAAGGTGGACACGCTGTCTACGTGGACTGTACTATAGTTCAGACTTATTCAGGGCGCGTCGCGATATCATTTGTCATATATACAAGTAAGTAGGTATTAGATAAAATATTCGGATAATAATGACAAACAAAACAAATTGTGATTATTTGACAGTGAACTTGAAAAGCAAGTTATGTATGAACAGTCACATCTAATAATATGTATACATTTCAGAACGTAAGTATGTCCTAGGTACAAGGAACAAAATCGTTAACATTGTGTTTTTGGAGCTGATCGTACCTAGAGTGCAGTGTCTGAGGGGTTTCCTGTTCAGATAGATAAAAAAATACCGAAATTGTAAGCGGCGCGTGATTATTAAATCGTCATTATTAATTTCGGTATAAATATCACAAATATTTCTTAATTAATACAAATCATTTCAGTATGTCTGTCAGATTGATAACGAGTAGTAAGAAACAGTATTATCATGAGCTTGACATAGAGAGTGACAAATTTAATCAGACTTTCGAGACTCGATCAAGCGCAGGCCAGCATTAACACCAACAACAAACAATTACCTGTGTGGTTACCATGGGCTGCCCCCGTGAATTTAGGCACTGGTCTCACCGCGAGCTACTAAGCTATGAACTATGGGCTATAAACACGAACAAAAGATACACACTCCCGTGTAACTAAAAGAGACACGACGATACTCGCCCAGCTATCAGCTATCACCACCGGGCGAGTATCGCCGTGTCCTTTTTTTACACGGAAGTACGTATCTTTTATTCGTGTTTATAGCCCATAGTTCATAGCTTAGTAGCACGCGGTGGGACCAGTGCCTTAGCGTGGACGTAATTTCTATCCCTCTCGCTCTCACCAGCAAGTATGAGCGGGATGGATAGAAAGTAACTCCGCGCTAAACTCACGACGGCACTCATGGTAAGCAAACTGTAGGTATATTAGGCAATTAATCGTGTTCAATAATTACTAGCAAACTTTAAACTGAACAAGGTATCGAGTGACTGAAATTATGGTTATTGCAAATTTTATAGCTTACTGTTATTGCCGCAGTGCCAGTAATTTGCGAAGCTGATAATTTTAATGGATAATGAAAAACATTTAGTCGAAGTACAGTTGTTTTATAACTAAGAGTCTAACTATTTGCGTTAAATAAGTTTTATCGTACCGTAAGTAATGTAAAATACAGTGTGTTAACATGATGCAGGCTTTTATTTGAACCGAGGATTGAGATGCAGATTCTTAGCCAAACCATGTGCATTATTTGTTTAAAAATCCTAATTTTAAAAGTAATTAACTTTCTAAGAAAAGTTAATTGAGAAGCAATGTACTTCAAAATAAATCGTTAATTGGCACTTGACAATGACAGATCGCAGCCACTCGCAACGTTTGACAACTAAGCAGTACACGCGTTACATTGATCGTTCGAACGAAATAAAAATAATTATACAATTAATTTAAATATTTGTCAACTCTTAATACTTGAAAACGATTGCCAGTAATGCGTATTATTACCCATTTTCGTAAAAGCCTGGGTCATGGTAACACACTGTATAACTAATCGTTAATTTCAATTGATAAAAAAGTAAATTGACTTAGCAATCTAGGTAACATTACATTGGGGTTATCATTGCTCCTGAATTGAAATTTCCCAGTCGATCAAACCGTAGAAACAAATTAAAATATTCTATACATGTCAGTCATTACTGTCAAATGGCCAACTCACCGCAAAACCACAGTCAATCAAATGGCAATACAATACTACACGAGTTCAACCACAGTTCAACACAAGCGCGGTTTGAATTTGCGTTCGATTCGAAACTTAAAACATCCTGTGCAAGGAAGCGTGCGCACGTGCCCGTAAACTTCCTGTGCGCAAGCGCCGTCGGTTGGGTTTAAACGAATAGAACGTGGCTTTCGTTAGTTTCGTTTTTGAATTGGTAGAACCTGCACTTTTAAATGCTCACTTTGGTATGAAATACAAAAAATTATCAGTTTAGTTAGATGATTGTTAGTCGTAATTTTTATGTAGTGTATTAGTCGACTGATCTCTAAGTCCATAACTTCCTTTGTATTTATAAATAATGTGCTGTATTTTTTTGGTATTTTATGCGTTTTCAATAATAGTAGCAAATTTGCTTAACAATTGTCCTGTACCTAAAAGTAATTATTTGTAAGTTCTCGCAATTTCGAAAAGTACCAAAATAATACAAGTTACATAAACAATTTCCAGTGCCCGTGGGATTTATATTTGAAAGAATTTGGAATATTTGGAAAAAATAATTTTCGCGGAAACTGAATCAGTCAAACAATTATTAAATACATTCTAGCGATCAGTTTCAAGAACCCAGCGGCGTCTCCAGACGAAGCATACCGTTTGACAACAGAGATCCAAAGATGCTCGGCGGTGGTCTCATCCGACGGAACATTAACTCCACCAACGCTTTGGTTGGAGTGCTCTTGAGCTATTAATGGAACAGCTAATAGACTATGGAAAAATACCTGCCCGTCATACAAGGCCTGTTTCCCAAAAACTTTTTATTATTTTGTTGTTTTATTGGCACGTATTTCTTTTGTTATGTAAGTTTTGCTTTCAAATTTTAATAGTGTTAAAAAATTACACAACATTTTTACTTACGATGTGCCGTTAAAGGAATTTCCATAATTTAAATATTGTACTGATTAGCCATGTAAAACATCAATATTTCCAACTTTTCATATCGATGTAACTTTTTACTGGCTGTTAACTATACTGTAACGGACTAGCTATACAGTGTGTAAATCTAATACGGGCGATCAATTAAACCAGGCATAAGATTCATTAGTGTAATTATGGATTACAAGGTTTTTTTTAATTTACTCTTAATTACGAGTCCACAGAATTTTTTTAAGACTATCGGAGCAGCAATGTAGGTACGAACATTTGTTATTGTTGATATGGCAGTTATGTCATCTACTTTTGAAATTAGCTGTCAACGAGTGCTTAACTCGCGTATGTTGCTCTACATTGCGCGCCGAATTATTTTGTATGGAAAATTTTGTTGCTCTAATTTTAAGTAAAAGTTATTTGAATGTACTTATTATGTCGTACACTAATAGCCGTTAAGAGCTTCGCCCGTATTAGACTTACACCCTGTATACATTTTCTATACGTAGGTATCCTTAATAGACCTGTGGTCGCCGGCAGACTGAGACAGACTGCCTGTCTGTCACCCATGATACTTATGATACTTTGTTTGTCTATAATGGTACGAATTTTTTTGTGATAGGTATTGTTTCGTCTATGCTTCTCTTAGGCCAATTTGAACCCGATTGTATACTAACCAAAAGTTTACCTGTACTTACCATTCTTAACGGTATTAAGGTCATATCTTGTTTGGTCTACGGTTTCGCAGATAGCACGGACAGACAGTAAACAGCCCCGTTTATATATAGTTTTGTTTGGCTTGGAAGGTTGAGTGGCCAGTGAATTCCTTGCATGAAGGTAATCTTTGTTCTGGGGGATTGTTAGTTGTTAGGTTAGGACGATTAACTTAATTGTTTTCCTTTGTTTCACTTTTCCTTAAAACATTTTATCTGACGTTACTTATTAAAGACAACTTGCATTACGTTTTCAACAAAGCACTTAAACTCATCATAAGCACCATTTGTAACTAAAATACCAAACATGCTTTTAGTCATCTAAGTGCTTTCGGCTTTCTTTCTCAAGTACCGTAACCCTTTATGGTGTACTTTTGTTGTCGTACTTTTAAATGAGATATTTTTAGAGGTGAACCAGACATTTACCTATTTATCTATCTATTACTTATCTCCAGACATTTACAAGCAATTACATTATACGATTTTATGGAGTACGTTCTAATAGGGTTATGTTATCTTGTAAATCATAGTCAAACAATCTTTACTAGTATTATTATTCCCAAGCTTATAATTAAGTATAAAAAAATCAAAACATGATTTATCTTAAGTTCACATTATTTGTAACTGACTTTAGAAAATCAGAACTTCTGACTTCAGAAATATTATGAATTCATTTACGGCAATCAATGAGCAGCATGCATTTCATACATTATTCACTACAATTATTATTACGTCCATTCATAATGTAGTATAATACACGGTTTTCTATACCCCTATAAATTACATTTACAAATAATGAACCCCAAGTTTCTCACATTACCCATCAATAATGTTCATTTAATGATGGTATTTTCTATTATTATTTTCAAGTATCAAACAATAAAATTATAAAAAGCAATGGAATATTGTTACATCCGTTACATACATATTAAGCGTAGATAGTATGGGGAGATCTAAATCTCCGTACTAATATTGAATACCTAAGCTTAATCCATCCAATTAAAAGAAATCGTTTTTACCTAAACTAGCTAAGTAGTACCTCAAAATGATAATGCAGGTAAGTAAAGTAAACTAATGGTATGGTTCAAGTACGTCTAATAACTAAATATATTGCTACCTAAAGTAAGCGGATAACGCAGCCTATTACATCTATAGAGTTGTTACAGTATGTATTTATACTATTTACGTAGTTACGTACCTACCTTGATCACATTTAAAATGAAAGACAAATAATGTTTACCAAAAAGCATTTTAAATTGTATACCTACATGTTAAAATAGTACATTGTGCATCAAGGGAGGTAAGTACGGAATTACTAACGAGAGTGTTAGAAGCCCGACGCCGTCAGGCGGAGGGCTTTTATGACTCGAGTTAGTATTCCGCTTACCGACCGTGATGCATACAATGTTTTTCATCACACTTGCCAACCAAAAAATAAGTTTTAAGACATAATATTATCAAATGACGTACTGACATTTCTATTACTCCCTAGGGAATTTCACTTTTCTATTACTCCCGCTACGCGCGCAAACAATGGCGCGTTTAGATAGCAAGTGTGATGAAAAATACATTTGTTACGTGTTCACAATAGTCGAACCTCAAATTGTAAATACAAATAGTACAATGTAGGTACTCCACCCAAGTGTTTTTGACGCCCCAATACCTCAATAGTAAATGGTCACCACCGCAATTGGGCACGCTGGGCCAGTAACGGCCACCGACATATGTGGTCAGAATTACGCACGTAAATAACCTATCGTACCTACGTATATCGTGGTATCATTACTGATATTATTTTAAAGAGACATGTCTATTTGTACCCGTCCACAATACTTGTACTTACATATCGTAAACCCTAATATTATTGACATCTTAACACCCAATTTTCGACACTTTATTGTTAACTAGGTATGACAATACGATTGCTAATGTGGATTATTGGGGTTTTGTCAGGCATTGGTGCCTCTACGATACACAAGTCTATTTGATGCCTGTAATAAAATGTAGAGTATTAGTTTAATATTATTTAGAAGGTTTTAAAGTCAACTACAGTAAGTTCTCACTAACATGAAATGGCCCAAAGCTAACTAATATTTTTATTAATTTTTAGATACGAAATACATTTTCTTCAAATATTGCATTTTCTATCTTGGTTTGATACTAACGTTTTTATTGCAAAGAGGTATCACAAATCGGGTTGAAAACCATCACCACCACTGGAGATTTAATATCACCTAGGTACGAATTTAATGAGTGACCATAATTCTTTCTGAGTTTAAGGAGCATCACTACCACTTTCACCAGGGAATTAAAACATAAGCTTATAATTAATCTGTAGTAGCCCTCTTAGCTCACAATTTTCTCGCCAATAAAGAAAGATCGGCACAATCTCAACAAAACGAGATATCCGCCTGATATGAAAATACAAATTTACAAATTCCAAAAATAAAATCTGAATCTGGCAAATGCAAAACAATTTATATCATGCGTCAAAACATAAACACTGGCGATTTAATTCACATTAGTGGTTCAGGACAGACAAAACAGCCGATCTACTATAATGCCTAGTAGACAATGTGTTATCTATATCATAAATATTCATGCAGAATACTACACTCTGTATAAGATCAGATCTTAATTCATCATAACTAGTAAAATCTCAAACCTACGTCTCCGGCCATAGGTACCAGTTATTATCAAATGTATGCTTTTTATACCAAGTGAATAGTCTGCCCCTATTCACTCTGGCCTTACGTTATTTATGGTTCAGCCGCCGATGTTTTCACGTCCGATATATCGAGAGAAATATACTCGATATAATACCCTTCGATATCATAACTCATATAATACTGCGCTATTTCAGTCAGTGCGGCAATCACCCATGTTCACGGTGACGGTTATTTACATTATTTTAATTTATTTTATCGTAGCATTAGACGTTGCCTGCAGCTCTTGGATTAAGACATCAATTCAGTTTTTAGTCTAATTTTATTCTTAGCGAAAATCTGGATTTCAGATTAAGGCATGAAAAATGTGCAAATAAAAAATGGTCGCAATCAGTCCCTATGCAGCCCATTAGTAAAAACGACCGTGAAAATCAAATTCCACTTATTGTCAGCACCTAATCAATTCAAATGTGGAATATTTATGCCCGTATCTAAATCACTCTTACCAACCCGAAATTGGCCGTAGGTATATTTTGCTAAATATACGATTAATGTGCGGCGTGTTACTAGGCAAATGCAGGTGTAATACTTGTAGTGTAACATTAAATAGGTAACATTTCTTTCACAATTTTATAAATGGAAAACATACCTGCTAGGCAAGACCGCGGGGACGATTGCGGGGACGTCGCTCCGAAAGAACCAAATTATGTCTATTATTTTAATCAATTCCTCTAAACTCTACGGATGTCCTAGCCTTGGAGATCATCTGGCGATGATTTACTATTATACACACTTTATCTAAGAAACTCTTTGATTTCGGTTTTATGTGTGCCTGAAATAAATTTATGTCGTTATATTCCAAAGAACATTTAGCGGCCGAGTGTTTTATCAGACACGTTATTCCCAGGGCTGTTTATTCAGAACTGAAAAGTAAATATGTATGTGTAATATTTACATATTACATTCCGACGTTTCGAACCCTTTACATGTAATATTTTATAAAAAAAAAGATAAAGTTTGCAATTTTATATGATACGAGTGAAACATCTAAAGACACAGGCATAAATAGTAGAGGTCCAAATGGAAAAAATTGTGCGCTGTGAGTTACAGTTTTGTAATTTTTACCAGAGCTAGAGGGTGTAAAAATAAATATTTTTAGATGTGGAGGGAAAACCAATTCCTCCTCTGAACGAGGGTAGAGGGGGGTGAATGTGCAAACGGAAGGGTTATGTTTAAAATTTTTTCGTCTAATATTTAGGCCTACTATTCATTGTTAGGTATCATTTTCATATAAAACAGACACGGGGAATTCATTTTTGATAATAAACATGAGGATTTTCATATACAAAAAAATAACTATTGGTATAAAGGTAAAATAATCACAGTTTTTATTTTGATTGTTGCGTTATATAAGTATTACCAAATAAATATATGAAAATAAAAAAAATACTACAAGATAGCATATTTATTGTAGTTTTTAAAAATATATACTTTTTGGAACTTTCCATGCAAAAATAAGTTGTAAAAAAATTGCACCTCGAATAAAAAAGGGACGTTGCTTTGACTTATTGTTGACAGTACGTTTCTACTGGGGGAATTTAGCGATTTTGCGTAAACAAAATACTCCATAATGTCTGTTAGGACAAATTGCATCAACCTGGGTTAACCAAGCAACCCGGGTTAAACGTTTATTTCACACGGAATTTGATAATTGATGAATTTCTTATGAAGTAAGTGACTGACCCGGCACTATACAGAGGATATCCGAGACATCAGCCTATGTGATATTAGAATGGCTCTTGAACAGCTCAAAAATAACAGCTAGGGCATCTGGGGAAGACGGAATTATAGCTGAGCATCTGAAGCCAGGTCCACCAATGGTAAACCAATCCTTATGGCCCTTCAGAAGTTGTTCAACTCCGGAAGGGAGAACGAACGCCTTGGGCATGGAACAGAAGAGTGGTGGTACTATTCTTGAAAAAAGGTGACAACGCCTTATTGAAGAACTACCGATCCATCTCACTTCCGAGCCATATTTATAAGATGTTTTCGAGAGTCATTACGAACCGTCTTGCACGCAGACTTGATGACTTCCAGCCTCCCGAACAAGCCGGTTTCCGAATTGGCGTTTCGTAAATGTTATACAGAAGACCGAGGAATAGGTATAACCTGCCCCTCTGTTTAGCGTTTAGCGTTTGTGGACTACGATAAGGGGGGTTATTAGTACGTCATGGTAACCCCCAAGGCCTTCGATTTGATCGAAACTCTGGGCAGTACTACAGTCTCTTTAACGGTACCAAGTAGACTACCGCTATGTCGAAATGTTGAGGTGTTCGTACGAAAGTCGAATGTCAAGTTGTATGTCAATCCGACTCCAAGACCAGAGCTTGAAGCATATTATACTGCAGCGGGGAGTCAGGCAAGGAGGTGTCATCTCCCCTAATCTGTTTACCGCTGCACTGGAAGATGTCTTTAAGACTGGACTGGAAAAGGTGAGTATCAACATAAACAGCGAGTACCTCACTCACCTTTGATTCGCTGATGATACGGTGGTCTTGGCTGAGACCTTGGAAGATTTCAGTACGATGCTCGCTGACCTCAGTAGCGCCTTCGAGCGAGTTCGTCTTAGGATGAACATGGATAAGACGAAAACTGCCGTTACAATCGGAGACTAAACTCGAAGTCGTAGACGACTATAATATACCTAGGACAAGCTACCCAGTTAGGTAGGTCTAACTTTGAGTAAGAGGTCAATCATAGAATCCGACTAGGTTGGGCAGCGTTTGGGAAGCTACGACATATCTTTTCGTCCAATATTCCGCAGTTCTTGAAGACAAAAATATTTGAGAAGACATAAAGATTTAAAAGAGTGATGACATACGGTACTGAAACGTTGTCGCTTAGAATGGGCCTGATAAGAAAGCTTAAAGTCACCCACAGGGCAATGGAGAGGGCTATGGTGGGAGTCTCTCTGCGAGGTCGTATTAGAGATGAGACGATCCGCAGCAGAACCAAAGAATAGCTCCATAGCTCTCCGAATCACTAAACTAATGTGGCAGTGGGCGGGGCACATTGCACGTAGAACCGATGGCCAATGCGGCGGCCTCGCAGGTGGAAGGCACAGCGTGGGTAGGCCCCCCACAAGGTGGAAAGTGAAGGTCTCAGGAGTCCGCTGGATGCGAGTGGCCCAGGACCGGTCATTGTGGCAATCTTTGGGGGAGGCCTATGTTCAGCAGTGGACGTCTTTCGGCTGATATGCTAATAATGATGATTTATGAAGACGTTTAACAATTGATTGTCAAATTCCATATGATATTAACTTTTAAAGTGGGTGAACTGGGTTAGTTGTTTAGTCCCGGTTAGTGTAAATTACCTTTAACGTCTTTGGTAATGAGATCATTACCTAATGACACTTGTAAAAATGATTACCCATTCCGATTCATATGATCAGATACTATTTATCATACATGTGATCAGATAGACCAGATATATAATATACACGCGGTATACAATAATCGATAAAATCTAAAAATAGAATCTGAACAAATAAAATTCTTAATAATCTTAGGTTACTTAAAAAAAGAAGATCAGAAAATATTCAATTTACTTTCATATTCATAAATATTTACAATTGTAATATGGACAATAATATGTAAGTACAAAAATATGTATAATCTATGAGCAGTTGCCGGCACAAAAGTCTCTTTTTTGAGATTACGCGGAGGTTTTTGTTGGGGGTACGCGTAAGGTAAATTTTTTTTAGTGAATTTTTGTATGATAGACTACAAAATGTGTATATTTTTAAAAACTGCCATAAATATGCTATCTTATACTATTTTTTTTTTAATACTTATATGACGCTTAAATTAAAATAAAAACGGTAACTTTTTTACTTTTACTCCAAAAATTTTACATTTTTATATGAAATCGCTCATGATTATGATAAAAAATGGATTTTCCAGGTCCGTTTTACTCGAAAATGATACCAAACAATGCATAGTAGGCCTTATTCATTAGTAAATAAATATTAAACGCAACCCTTCCGCATGCACATTCATCCCCCTCCCCTCGCGCTCAAGGGGGGAATTGGTTTTCCCTC
>JALPQI010021166.1:0-21605 GCA_025490895.1 Thaumatotibia leucotreta
CCGTTGGGGCGGGAAGGTTCTCGAGTGGCGGCCACGTACCGGAAGGCGCAGCGTGGGTAGGCCCCCCACAAGGTGGACTGATGACCTGGTGAAGGTCGCAGGAGTCCGCTGGATGCGGCTGGCACAGGACCGGTCATTGTGGCAATGTTTGGGGGAGGCCTATGTTCAGCAGTGGACGTCTTTCGGCTGACATGATGATGATGATGACTTCAAACTTACTTACAGCTTTATATCGGGCGTAAGTAGGATCACATGTTTTTAGTTGATTATGATATTAATGCTAACTGTACTAATTTAATTGAATGAGGCTCAAAACCCACGCATTTCTAATATTACCTTCGTTTTGAATATCAAGAAATTCTTACTCGTCAGAATAAAATTGAAGTGCTCATTCCCAGGTAGTATTTGATGAAGGCATTTCGTATGAACATCCTGAACAAGCAGAACTACCTATATGAAACCTCAACTGCAAATATTGCTTGAATAAATAACCCTTGGAACGATGCATGGATGTTTTTGTACTTTAATAAGGTGGGGTTTAAATAAAACTTGAACCTGAGTAGCGTGGAACATTCGGAATTCATAAGTTGATCTCGTATTTAATACCTCTTACAGTAGGTATTAAATCCGAGAGGTTTTTAGTTTTGACGTCAAAATCAGATACAATTTCACATTGATTTAAACTTTATTATCACTCATATTTGAAAGACAAACGGGTCTTAATCGCGTAAACTCAATATAATAAACGAAGTGTCCATCACACTTGCTGCCTAAGCGCGCCATTGCTTGCGCGCGCAGCGGGAGTAATAGAAAAATGAAATTCCCTAGGGAGTAATAGAAATGTCAGTACGTCATTTAATAATGTCATGTCTTAAAACTTATTTTTTTGTCGGCAAGTGTAATGAAAAACATTGTATGCATCACGGTCGGCAAGCGGAATACTAACTCGAGTCATAAAAGCCCTCCGCCTGACTGCGTCGGGCTTCTAACACTCTCGTTAGTAATTCCGTACTTACCTCCTTTGATGCACAATGTACTATTATGCGATTAAGGTTTGATTTCACCAAACTTTTATCCGAAGAATAACGCATACTCTCGGATAGTAATGTCGAGTTTTGACATCTAGGTGCTTAGACAAGCTTGTCTTGCGTTAGCGATTGGCAGCTGCCAATCGCTAACGCTTAATCGTCAATCGTAAACGAAAGGCAGCTATCTGTCTTTGTCACACTAATATGAAAGAGTAACAGAGAGGGAAAACTACAATACGCTACTAAGGCTAGCGATTGGCAACTTGTCTAAGCATCCTAGATCCGAGAGTAAGGGTGCGGCTCCACTGAGGCGGAGAGGAGCGGAGATGTGCAAAATTGACCAATTACATTCTTCAAATTCAAAATTCGAAACACTGTCATCCGGTCTCATTGGTCAATTATGCACATCTCCAGTAATTTTTGTACAGAACTTCTATTTAATAAATTGAAAAGAACTTAATTAGGTTACTTGGCAATACTCAAACGTGACGTCACTTTTGAGTATTTCATATAAAATTCCATAGTGCTGATCGTTTTGACACTTCGAAAAAAGATACTGATTTGACTTGCCAGTCATCATGCTATTATAGACGCCTAACCAAGTAGAACGATATTCCGAATTATGTAATAATATTTTAAAGGATATCGATATTCCATTAGATTTAAGTAAATGTTGCGGATATTATTGTAATGAACCTCACCATAAAGTTATAATAAACAAATTTTATGAAAATATTGTTTTATCGTTGAGCTCAGCATCCAGTAATACCTACCGTTCTTATCAACACCGGCCGCGTAAAAAATGCGTAGCTGGCTGGAATCGGCACGTAGGAGAGGCTCATGCTAGTGCTAAACAAAAATTTAGGCTGTGGGAATGTCATGGCTGTCCGTCATCGGGTCGTGTCTTTCAGGAGATGGTTGACGCTAAAAGGGTTTTCAAAGGTAGACTAAAATGGTGCCAGAACCACCAGGAATAAATAATTATGGATAAACTGGCTTCTCACCACTCTAGATCTGATTTTAGTAGTTTTTGGAAAGGAACAAATAAGTTAAATTCATCCCACAGGCTTCCTGTTAGTGTCGATGACGTGACCGATAAGCAAGACATTGCTAACTTGTTCAAAAATCATTTTACCGTCAATTCACCGCTAGGTCCATCTCAGCCGGCTAATGGTATACGGGACTATCGCGGACCGGTTCCTACCCTAATCAAAGCGGAAGATATTCGTGTTGCTTTAAGAAAAATTAAAAAGGGGAAATCACCGGGCCACGATGGTCTCTCAATAGAGCATTTACGTAATGCGGGAGTGCACCTACCTAGAGTGTTAGCTCTTTTCTATAACTTTTGTCTGAGTCACTCATACCTACCGCCGGCGCTCATGCGTACTCTTGTTATACCTATAGTGAAGAACCGAACGGGCGACGTGTCTGATAAGTCGAATTATAGACCCATTTCTCTAGCGACTATTCTAGCCAAGGTGCTTGACAGTGTGCTAAACTCGAGTTTAGATAAATACCTACATTTGCACGATGCCCAGTTTGGTTTCCGACCTGGGTTATCCACGGAAAGTGCCATAGTCGTAGTGAAGCACGCTATCAAGTACTACACAGACAGAAATACCTCTGTTTATGGCTGCTTTCTAGATCTATCTAAAGCTTTCGACTTGGTCAGATACGACATTCTATGGGAGAAACTTAGGTCGATAGGTTTGCCGAATGATTTGTTGAATATATTTCAATTTTGGTACGGAAATCAAGTTAACCTGGTTAGGTGGGCAAATACGTTTTCTTCACCGTACACTTTGGAATGCGGAGTAAGGCAGGGCGGCTTAACATCACCTAAGCTATTTAATTTGTATATGAATGCACTGATAGAGGAGCTAAGTAGTACTCATGCTGGCTGTTTTATAGACGGTATTAGCCTAATAGTACGGTCAAATCGTACATTAAACTCGCAAAACATGTAGTAAAGCTGCATTTTTGGTATGTTATTTAGACACCATAGGGCAGTATAAAACCACATTTTGCAAGCAAAAAAAAGTTGTGCTAGCTGCGTTATACGTGAAAAACTGTGAAATTTACTGTCTATTTTTAGTTTCTGCTTTTTATAAAAAAAGCCTTACGTTTTTTGACAATATGTATCAGGTAACGTTTAAAGATGAATAAATTTGTAACAAGATGAGATAACATGCTTTAACGTAGGTCTTATAGTTTCAGAGATTCGAGACTTCAAATAGTACCGTGTTTTGTAAACTAGATAAAATGTTGAGTTTTGCTAACGTTCTTGGTTTCATATCGCCTTACCTAATTATGCTACGAAAAACATGAAATAATTATCTTATAGCGCAATTAATATTCTTTCATTTAAGGGTAAAATCTGGTCAGTAAACTTTGTAATTGAAACTAAAAACGCGAAATTCAAAAAGCAGGAGGTCCGCTATCTAAGTTTTTCATACAAATCGCAAGTCATGTTGCAAAGCTGCAATTTTTGTATATTATAAAGGCTCTATAGGAATGTACGAAAATGCATATTACAAGAAGAAAAAAAAAGGATTTAGGTATAGGACGTAAAAAACTGAAAAAAAATCGGACTTTTTTTAGTTTTTGACGTTTAACTAAAAAAACTATAACTTTTTGATACTAATTGCTATAAAACTATGAAAGAATATTAAATTTGAAAGGATTTGAGCTACCTTGCATTACCCTAAATTATATAGATTTAGAGATACGACATTTCAAAATGTGCCCTTCATTAAGTTAAGAAAATAAATGCATGTTTTGAAGCCTCGTATACCCCCAACTATAAGACTTACAGTAATTGTTATAGGCTCAATTTGTTCCAAATTTAATGTAGTTTATTATCTACAATTATTTTTTTTTCTTAGCGCGAACGTTTTGCCAATATTTAGTGAATAGCTTTAACGTAACCTAAAATTTGTTTATGTTTTGATAAAAGGGCACTTTATGAAATGTCGTATCTCAAAATATATATAACTTACGGTGATGCAACGTAGCTCAAATCCTTTCAAATTTAATGTTCTTTCTTAGTTTTATAGCAATCAGTATCAAAAAGATAATAGATTTTTAGTTAAACGTCAAAAACTAAAAAAAGTGCGATTTTTTTTCCGTTTTTTACGTCCTATGCCCAAATAATTTTTTTGTTTTTATTTTAATATGCATTTTCGTATATATCTATAAGGCCTTTATAATATACCAAAATTGCAGCTTTGCAACGCGACTTGCGATTTGTATGAAAAACTTAGATAGCGGGCCTCCTGCCTTTGGCATTTCGGGTTTATACTTTCAACTACAAAGTTCACAGACCTCATTTTACCCTTAAATTAAAGAATATTAAGTGCGCTATAAGGTCATTATTGCATGTTTTTCGTAGCATAATTAGGTGAGGCGATATTAAGTCGAAAACCTTAGCAAAACTCAAAATTTTATCTAGTTTACAAAAAGGGGTACTTTTTAAAGTCTCGAATCTCCGAAACTATAAGACCTACGGTAATGCATGTTAGCTCAACTTGTTGGAAATTTATTAGTCTTTAAACGTTTATTACATATGATACCAAAAAACGAAAGGTTTTTTAAATAAAAATCAGAAACTAAAAAATGGCCGTAAATTTCTCAGTTTTTCACGTGCTACCCAGCTAGCACAACTTTTTTTTGCTTGCAAAATATGGTTTTATACTGTCCTATGGTGTCTAAATAACATACCAAAAATGCAGCGATACTACTTGATTTGCGAGTTTAGGGTAAAATTATGTACGATTTGACCGTACTATAAACAACATTAGCTACGCCGATGATATGGCGCTGCTGGCTCCATCTATCGGTGCACTCAATGAATTACTTAGCGTATGTGAAAAGTACGCCGCATCTCATGGACTTATATACAATATAAAAAAGACTGTATATATGGTTTTTAAGGCCCCAGGTAGGCAGGCTCCAGACATGACACTTCCAGTGATTTTAAATGGAATTCCGATCAATAGAGTTAGTCATACAAAATATCTGGGTCACTTTTTGACAGAGAACATGAAGGACGATATGGATGTTGAGCGGGAACGCAGGGCTCTGGCGGTGCGGGCGAATATGCTTGCCCGTAGGTTCGCACGATGTACACCAGCGGTTAAAATAACGCTTTTCCGAGCGTACTGCACATCACTGTACTCGGGCGCCCTATGGGCCGGCTGTACGCAGCGCGCGCTCGGGTCCCTGCGAGTCCAGTACAACAATGCATTCAGGGCGCTGTTGGGGCTGCCACGTTTTTGCAGCGCGTCAGCCATGTTTGCCGAGGCACGAGTTGACAGTTTTTCTGCCGTACTCAGAAAAAAAAATGGCATCACTTTTATTTAGAATACGTGGTAGTGCCAACAGCCTCCTGATGACAATAGCCGTAAGAAGTGAGTGTTCAATTATGCAACATTTAATTAAAAACACATTGTCTTTAGTGAAGTATGAATACTAACATAGCGGTAATTAAAATACTAACAAAAATGGATCTACGTTGTCTGAATAAATAAACTTTTATTATTATTTTCAGAGGGTTTTTATATCTCAGCATAAGCTGGTTATTACTGCCATTTACGGGCCGAAGCCAAGTAAATGACATAATATAGGTATACTATTAATTGAAAATTGGTGAATTATTCTGTCCGTGTGTCGTCTATTTGTAAAAACTTTCGCACGATTCTGCAGGTATTCAGTATTGCAGCTTTCTGCAACTGCATATAGATGGTCTGTTTCAAATTAATGAGTTTCAGACTATGGTGCAGATATTTAGGGATGACGCCGGTTGTTGACAGGACTATGGGGACTATATATACTTTCTCTTGTTTCCATATCCTTGTGACTTCTTCTTTCAGGTCAGTATATTTATGTATTTTTTCGGCTATTGTCTTCTGTAGATTATGAGTGTTTGGGATGGCGATGTCAATAAGGTAAGTTATTTTGTTTACTTTATCTGTTAAAGTAATATCCGGGGCGGTTTAAAGTGTGTTTGTCCCTGTCAGTAAGTATGGCGCGGGTCGAAAATACATTTTTGTGGGTATCGTTCTCTAATATACACCTAGGGTTATATTTGTAATAGGGGCGTACTATCTTCAATTATGAGTCTGTGGTTAAAGAGCTAAGTTTTTGATGTATTATATTGGCTTACCTGATTTGTGGTCTATGTGTGTAATCGGTTTTGGGCGAGATTTTGGGGCATGCTCCAGTTATGTGTTTGGATGGTTTCTGGATGGCTTGTGGCATTTTTCGACATCTATCATCTGAGAATTTGGGATCCTTGATAATATGTTTTTTCTATAGTTTTTTTGGTGTTTAATAACTTGATCTTGAATGGCAAATAATAAAAAACCCCTCCGTTTTCAGGGAACAGTGAAACCGAGTTTTTAAGCCATTTTGTTTTGAAAGCTGCGGAGTCCCACATGCGACTGTGATAGATCCTGGGGGTGTCCTACCGTGTAGGACTTTATTTTTTCCATTGCTGTAATCGTGTAGCTTCAGAAATCGTTTTGCAAACAAGTAGTGTCTGATCTGACAAGTTAAGAGGGGTATAGTTTTATATCATTTAATACAACTGCTTTATGTATATTACTGCTATCGGCTTTATGGGAAAAGAATGTTTTGAGAGTGTTTATCTGTTTTGTCCAGAGTGTATGAATATGAATAAGTCCTCGGCCTCCATTCTCTCTTTTCAAATTAATTCGTTCTATTGCGGATTTAGGATGGTGGTTGTTATGTTTTGTGAGAATCGTTCTTGTTGAAATTTCTAAATGCCGGATATCGGTTTTTGTCCATTTTATCACACCAAACGAGTAAGTTAGAATTGGTACGGCGTAACTATTTATGGCTTTTATGAGGTTCTTTGCAGTGAGGTAACTTTTACATACAGTATTTACTCGTTTTTTGTATTCATCTTTAAGTGTTTTTTTTATTTTAATATGGTCTATTCCTTTTGATTGCTGATAGCCAAGATATTTGTATAGCTCGTTGGGTTCCATCGCTATTATTGTGTTTGCATCATCTACTGTATAGTTGCCGGGTATAATTTTGCCTTTAACGATATGGATGGTCTTACACTTATCAAACCCAAATTCCATTTTGATATCCCTGCTAAACTCTGTCGTAGCATCAATCAGAAATGTCATATTATTTTCTGTCTCAGAGTACAGTTTTATGTCATCCATATAGATGAGGTGTGAAATTATTTCTTCCGCGTCATGATGTTTCAGTGTGTATCCTGCTTGCTGTTTACGTAACATGTGGGAGATTGGGTTGAGGGCCAGGCAGAACCACATAGGGCTTAAGGAGTCGCCTTGATATATACCTTTATTTATACTAATCTCTCTAGTTTTTATTTGGTTAAGATGTAAGGTGGTTTTCCATAACTTCATAATATTTTTAAGAAAATTAATTATTACTGGGTCTATTTTGTATATGTGTAAAACGCGTATTAGCCAGGAGTGTGGGACGCTGTCGAACGCTTTCTTGTAATCTATGTAGGTACAATGTAAATCTCTTTTATTGTTTGTCGCGTATTTATGTATTATAGAATCTATAATTAATTGCTCCTTGCACCCCATGTGATTCCTCCTGCAGCCTTTCTGTTCTTCAGCTATAATATTATGTTGTTCTAAATGTGTGGATATACTCCGGGATATTGCAGACGTAAGAATTTTGTAAACGGTGGGTAAGCATGTTATTGGCCGATACTGTGAGGGTTGTTTACTGTATTTACCTTTAGGCAGCAGGTATGTAACACCTTTTGCAATAAAATCTGGTGGAATTTGTTTTCCTTCAATAATTTCTGAAATATTTATAGCTAACACTTTATGTAGGGCGTGAAATTTCTTGTACCAAAAGTCATGAATCCTATCTATGCCCGGAGATTTCCAATTGTGTAGTCTACTTGTTATTATTTCTATATCCGATTCGGTTATTGCCTCAAATTTCATGCCCTCTATAGTTTCCCATCTATTTTCTTCTTCCTGTATCCAGCTTGCCTCTTCATTGTGTTGTAGTTCAGTTTCCCAAATACTTGCCCAAAAGTTCTCTAGTTCACTTACCCCTGGTATGTCGGCTTCATTTGCTGTCGATGTATTACTTCCAGAATTACTTAATTGTCTATAGAATATTTTTTCATTGTTACTAAATAAGTAATTGTCCTTTTTTCGTTTTAGTGATTTATTATATCTCTTTAGTCGGTGGGCTTTTAATGCTAACTTTTGTTTAAGTGTATCTAGATATTCTTCGGGTCTTTTGTTTCTGTTTTCGTGGCTACTATGGATTTGAAAATTTCTAAATATCTCGTTTACTCTATTTACTACTTTTCTTGCCCTATTATTATTGATATATTGGGTTAACCTACCTATATCCGATCTAAGTTGCCTAATATCTTTTTCTAGTCTGATGTACCAAGCAGGTTTTCTACCCTTGGTACGTCGTGGTTGGTCACTTATTTCAATTTCATAACCCAATTCCTGTGATATTACGAGGGCACTACAATATACCAGTGTATGAACGTCTATTAATTTGGATTCTTCTGAAATAAATTGGTGTAGTATCTTGTGGTTGAATAGTTCTACTAGCTGTGTAAGGTGTATGTTATTTTTCAATCTTGGTAATTTTGGTCTGAGTGTAGGATCTGATCCAGTATATTGAACTAAAGCTACTTGGAGGTTTTCTTGCAACCTTTGTTGTATAGCGTCGTCTAAGGGTGGCAATTCCGTGGTTATTAATGGTAAGCCTCGAGTCAGTGCTTGTTCAGGAGTGCTTGGTAACTGCGTTGGTGTGGGAATTTCGTTTAGACTGGGAATTAAATTACTGTTTAGTGAGTTATTTAGCATTATAGATTGTTGTTGGGATGGGATTATTGGGAAAGCATCAGTTAATTCTAACTCCTTCTTGATATCTTCTTTCATTTGAGCTAGTATTTCGTTTGGGATCATTTTGTTGCGAATTATGGTTCTGCGTTGGTCTGAAACTCTTTGCTCCGAGACGTTAACTCCAGGGTATTGTGCAATAAAGTGTTCGTGTAATTGTTTACGGTATGTTGTCAAATCTGTTTCTAATTTTGTAATTCGGTAATACGTACGCATGATAAACAGGTTTACATCATTGCTCCATCTCATGCGTACTCTAGGTTTACCAGCCTTGGTGGACGCAGGTTGAAAAGCATTTGCTTCCTGCGTAGCACTCATGACTGGTGTTGCTGAATAGGGTGTGGTTCCACTTGTTGTTGGCCCCGTTGGTATTGGAGTCACTGTTTTACTTCTCAATTCACAGCGTATCTCGGCATTACTTACGACAGTAGTTTGGGACTGGGTACGTAACTGCATAGTGAGGTCTCTCGCGGAGTGTGAAAGGTTATTTGACTGAGCACGATCTTTTTTGGTTCGTGGAACCTTGTCACCTACCTTTCTACTTTGCAGAGATTCAGATGAACTATCTGAGTCAGAGTAGTTCAAGAAAGACGCAGGTGATGATGGAATTGATGAAAATAAAGACGTGGGCGATGAAGGAATGGTGGAGACCAACGATATTGGGGAGGGTTCTCGAGTGACTGCGTTTTCGGCTGTAGTAGATTCTTTGATGGAAGCCCGCCTGTTCAGCTTCGCATCGCCGCTGGTTCGCATACTGTGGCACCTAGCAGCGGCTCCAGATGCGCCCCGACGATCACCCTCGGGTAGCGGCCCGTTTGCGGCTGTAACAGATTGTTCGATGGGAGCCCGCCTGCTCAACTTATTATTATTATTATTATAGAAGAAATAGTAAATCAAACAAACATGCACTGATACAGATGTGTCCTTGCACATGTCTTACTAAGAACCAATGCTTGTCAGGGGTGAGCTGTTTTCATACTAAATGTCACGTGATTCATGTCATTTAGTATGAAAACAGCTTACCTCCGCCGAGCATTCCTAAGAACACAATGTGCATATTTTCAAGTGCGTAAATTGATAATTAAGTGCTTGCTTTAGGTAACAATTAGGGAATTTAGGGAACGTGGTGTACATATAACGTCATTTTTTTCATCCATCATTTCATTCATCCTTGAAATCACTATTGATGGGTTTATAGTTCAGTTGAAAGTGTCTGTCTGTCCGTCTGTCGACGGTCCTCGAGCTCCAAAGCAATTCCAGCGAGCTTCGGTAATTCCCTGAATTATTGCTCGCTCTTTCAACGCTGATGCAGCACGCTAAACATCAGTCTTTAGTCCAGTCAATGGAGGATGATATACATTTACTATATAGTTAATATACTATAGTAAATGTATATCATCCTCCAACTTTAGCCTCTGCGTATGGACGCAATAGGAGGTCAAACACCCACAATAGCCACCGGTCGCCACCGATTTTTTTTATGATAACACAAATTAAAACGAAGTTACAAATACAAATAAATGCTTCATCGTAGTCGATTCAAAAAGCATCATTTCAGTGGCAGCCCTAAGCTACCACCGAATTAAGTAAGTACCTGGGTCATTTGCAGTAAATGCGTACCTTTTAATTTTTATATGCGATCATGAACTAATACACCATTTTACTCGGCATCGTGCGTACTTTTCAGTATGGGAGTAACTAAACTGAGAAATCTCAATTTACATACTTATTTTCGTGACATTAGAGACATGCTTTTTTTGTTTCATAACTGAAAAGTACAGCACGATGCCGAGTAAAATCGTGATCATGATCGCATATAAAAATTAAAAGGTACACTTTTACTGCCAATGACCCACCTACCTTTAAAAAAAATACAAAAAGTGGGTCAGTATGCATCTTATAAGATTCACTGCCAAGTATAGGGTTTTAAATAAAGCCATGACCACTCCTAATGACCAGGGCCACTATACAGAGTGTATTGTATAAAGAGTGTAACGAAAAACTAGATCTTAAATCTCCATTTCGTGGTAAATCCGACTTTTATTTATTTTGTTTAGAAAGTATAATGTAGATAACTATGTATTTACCATGAATAAACCATTGAATTTGGATTAGAAAATTTAAATACTTTATTGAGGAACATTACGGTAAATTAAATAAATCTAACAAGTTTTCTGATATAGGTATATTATGAAGAATAGAAAAAATTAAGTTGAATGCTTATCCTCTTTGTTTTACTTGCAAATTCATACATAAGTGTGACAGCGAGGCAACGCCTCAATCGCTCACATCACAGCTCTCTGTAGGTAGCCCTTCAGATCCAAAAGTTTCGTAAAATGAATCTTCTAACCCCCGTCGCGCGGACTACTCTGTTAAAGTTTTTTTCCACTCCAGTGCCCACTAATGAATATAAAGGCATACTTTGACATGGAATTATTTAAATTAAACCGTTTTGAAGTGTTCAAAGTTGCCGCTGCCCGCAAGAAAGTTGTGAATTTCCACAAAGGACAAAGCGGCACCGCGGGGCATTTGCTCAGCGCGCGTATTTACCCGGCCTAATTAAACATGTACTACAGGTGTATTAAGGTCTGGTTGTTTTAGGATTTGCTTCGAGAATGTTCAGCTCCAAGTGGAAGTAACTATGACTGACGGTTTGGGTTTAATTTGGCGAAATGTTCGTTATAACAAAGTTTATTGTTTTAGGAATCCAGTTAAAGTATCCGTTAGTTTAATGGTAACTATATTTCTCAAGTCATGGGAAAAAAGACAAAGCTAACATTTTGTCGAAAAGGTTTCGTTGATTGAGAATTGAATCTTTTTTTAATGTCTTGAACTAATAGTCGGTCAACTCGTTTAAAACATTATATTCAATTGGATAAAATTATCTTGATAAAAAGTCTCAAGGAAAAACATGTATCTTTCTTTACACTAATACATTTTTAACAACACTTATTCATAAATGAACTTTTTTTCCCTGCTAGGCTCTTCCTACGACTGTGCGGTTTTGTTTTTAAAATTGTCTTGCAAGAAGCGTTTAGTGACTTTTAACGACTAGCAAAATATTAATTGTAATTTAAGTAAGTAACATGTACGAGGGCTGTTCCGAAAGTTTTTAGTTGCTCCGGTTATATTCATGCGATTTCAATAAGACTTACACCATTTTGAGGGATATTTAAATGACGCTTTAGGCGGTGTAAATTTGTTTCAGTAAAGATTTTAGATATTTTTATTATTTTGTTTTACTTAGACGTGTCGTGCCTTACTCCAATGACCATGATTACCGGTTTTTAAGAGACTTTTTTAATGAGATGCTATTGAACATCATTCGCTTAAAAAAATATTTTATTTTATAGGTACTAGTAATTGAAGATATTTCCGTAATTTTTAAGTACAAATTACGTGACATCTTTTACTTTCATCATAAATGAGTAGGTATCGAAAAAAATCGTAAACTCTAAAATTGGAATTACGAATATTGTAAAAATCATCGTTCAATCAATAATCATTGTTCTTCAATTGTAATAAAAAAAATGCAAAATGAACTAAATTATTTATCCCGGGTATACTTAAGGACGGTTTTTAAAGATTTTTATACAAAATATGCTTCAATGTGTCAAAAATGGCCAATTTTTCCATACAATGTTAAATTTCATACAAAACAGCTTTTTGTAAAAGAAATATAATAAAAAAACTATTCCCATTACATGCATAAATTTATTAACCATAATAAGTATTAAAATGTCCCTTACAATGATATAAATTTAATTTAAATCGCATGAATAGAACCGGAGCAACTAAAAACTTTCGGAACAGCCCTCGTATGCTAAGCTAACCACCCCAAGAATTCACCCGTATCAAAGTTTCACCATGTATGCCTTAATATTATTATTTTAATGTGTAATTAAACTAATTAAGCCTTAAATTTCAAAATGTTCCAATTTTTTTTTGTCAAACTATTATTGAAATCAATTATTTATACGAGTATCTAATTCTTCACTTTATTTTTGCTGTAGGTGGTGTAGGTATTTTATTGCATGGCTATGTGCTGTGAATCACAGTGAGGTACACACACAGTCACAGCCTGTGACGTCACTGCCTAATCGAATAGGTACACTTAGCATGAATGACTGATACAGCGAATACGAATATCCGTGCCATCAATCACTTGCACCTACTTTTGTGTTTGTCTGAAGGATACGAAAGCTAAGCTTTATGTACAAACTCGCTGCCCACAGTGCACAGTGGGCCTAATTGATAAACAGTTTCAGGGGAACAGTTACTACGAATCATATTAGCGGCCTCATTCCAATAATGACGGCATTTCGCAAACATTGCATCCAGCCTGTGTTTGTCGGGAACATTTTGCAATCGGACTCGTCACCTAAATCCGAAATGACGTATGTCCTTTAAATCTTCAATAAAATAGGACCTTTCGACGATAAGACTAGTCCCGGGACAACGGGATTCACGGTTGCAAAGGCCGTAAATGCTGTGATGTCGTTATATGCCTAGGCCTTTTTGGAAGAGGGTTGGTGGCCTGTGAAATTGATATTCGGTTCTAATTGCTTTAGTATTCGGGTTTAATAAAGATAGCCAAGGCTCTAATTCGAAATAAAGGTCGGTATTGATTGAGTGTTGCGTTGTTTGTTAGTTTACTGTTCATTCATTGGAATGTCAGATCATTTTCCCTCATTTTCCATTTTATACTTAACGCTAGAAAGCATCCATGTATTTTTTGTGACCATAAATCATCATCAACATCATCATCATCAGCCTATGATAGTCCACTGCTAGACGTAGGCCTCTCCTATTAACTATGCGTATAGACGCATTAAGTAGGAGGTAAATGCCCATAATCACCGCGCTGGGCAAGCGGATTGGCGATCGCAGTAATGTGTCTATTATGACGCTGCTGCTCATCATCAATCTTTTATTAAATAATGGTCAGTGACACTTCAATCCCTTAGTCGACTTTTACGACACCCGCAGGAGGAGTTGGGGTGGTGACAAATGTATTCTTACTGCCGTCACTACACAGCCAACACCATACCATAAATACATATTGATAATTATTTATTTTTATTATTATTTACTTATTATACGCTTTATTTATTAATGGAACATGTGGTTAACAATCTTGGAAATTAATAATTATCCTACAAAGTTTGACTGTAGGATCCCAATTTCATTAGTTACATAAGCCTTGTGACGGGAATCATGATTGTTTGTCGAAAATATTATACACAATACATTCAAGTAAAATTTATCTGATTGGGCTTACCGAGTCAAACGATTTCTAGTTGGTTAGTTTCTTATACCTACGGCTCTGCGGCCCTACCGCGAAAAACGAAATTCGTAAATTTCGAGGATTTGTCTCTCTCACTCTAATGACGTCCTTCGTTTGAGTGACAGAGAAAAAGCCTCGAAATTTACGAATTTCGATTTTGCCTGTTTTTTAACGTGTGACTATAGTTTGGTCAACCAGCGTGTCAGTAGAAACGGCGACAAATTAAATATACTTCAAATATGTAGGCGACATGATTGTGCTCCTTAAAGTAAATTTGGATTTGTCATATTATTGCACTGACAAGCTACTTGGCCAGTCTATACAAGGTGGCCACAAAATAAGTGCATTCCTATTGCCTGTAAGCTATTGGGACTTAGAATAGCCTCCTAGGGGCTTTTCGGAAGAATCAGAACGGTCGATAATTTTTTGATAATATACAGTGTGTTACTATGATAATGGCTTTTATTGAAGCCGAGGAATGCGATGCAGATTTTTAGCCGAACCATGAGCATTATTTGATTCAAAACTCTAATTTTAAATGTAATTAACTTTCTACCAAAAGTTAATTGAGAAGCAATGTACTTCAAAATGAATCGTTAATTTATACTTGACAATGACAAATCGCAGTCACTAACACACGTTTGACAACTAAGCAGTATACGTGCCACATTGATCGTTCGGAGGAAATAAACTAAACTGTACGGTCAATTTAAATAATTGTCAAATGTTGATATTTGAAAACGATTACTAGTAATGCGTATTATTACCTATTTTCGTAAATGCCCGGGTCATGGTAACACACTGTATATTTGAAATAGTAGGTACTAGATGTTCTGAAACTTGAACTAATTACCAAAAAACTCTTCCAGAACGTCTACTCTATGTTCCAAATCCTCACTGGCAACGGGAATGAATTTATTTTTTAGCCACCCTGTACTCGCACCCTGTATTGTATCTAGCCTTCGAAAATAAGATCCTTATCCCTGATCACTACATATTACAAAATAAAGACACTTTTCTGGCCTGTGTCCCTTTGTACGCTTAAATCTTTAAAACTACGCGACGGATTTTGAAGAGATTTTTTTTATAGGTAGAGTAATTCAAGAGGAAGGATTTTATGTAGGTGTAGTACCCGTGCAAAGCCGGGGCGGGTCGCTAGTAGAATATAAAACAACACAATAAGCTGTGTTTACACGTACTCGTATATTAGTATCTAAACGTAATTATGTCTTCTACTTAGTTAGGTGCTTATGTCTTGTACAATCGTCATCAGTTATATCGAAACGTCCGGAGCACTCAAAAATATCTCAACACGCCGCTATTGTTATGGTAATAAAGGCGTGTTCACATATTTTTCGGTGAGTTGAAAGGATGTCACAAAAAAAAAACATAAATTTATTCTCACTAACTTTTACCTGTAGATGACTGTGTGATGTACCTACGTGATAAAAAGAGAAATCAAGCTTTCAATAAAAAATTACTTGATGCCGCTCAACTGAATACGAGTCACTTGCACTATTTTTTTTTTCAAGACACCCAAAAGAAAACCTTCTTGGCTTAAGATCGGACTAGTATCTAATTTCAATTCTAAAGTAAGGAGAAGAAGGTGCATAGCTTCCTGTTAAAGATCGGAACTCCAAAAATTCTCGAAAAATTTACTTTTTTTTCAAACGTTTGTACGAGTAGCTCCCGACTGATGCGGCTGAGCGGTTGCTGCATACTAGCGAGAGGGGCGGGGTGAAATGGCGTCATGCATAATATTGCCAGCGAGGAAAAAATACTACTATTTTAGTAGTTATTGCGGTCATCCGATCTTACATTAGATCCGATCTTAGCAGTGTACCTTATTTGATGAACTGTACTCGTAAATGAGTAAAAATTCATATCAGCAGGTAATATCCAAAGATGAGCGCTTCCACAATAATTTCCTGAAAGCCAAATCCTCTTAACGTAAGAAAGGCGAAATAAAATATTCTATTAGTAGGTAAAATCCGTAACTCATAATTCACTCAGAAAGGGTTCCGCAGGTGGTCTTAATAAATACGAAAATGGTTAGTAATAAATTCAAGAGGCAATCAACGCCGTGGGTAGGCTAAAAATATGAATAACCGAGATGTAATTACTTATTCATGATCTCGACTCGGAGCGGGTTTAGCTTGGGATAGGGTTACCAGAAAATCTAATACACAATACAAAAGATCAGGGCTAGCCTTGGGCTAGCACATCTTTCTGAGTCGCTGTCGGTCCGAAAGTTCTGTCATAAAAGTTTTGACATCAAGAAAGCTAACAGGTACTATTAAATATATAACTCTATGTATGGATTTACAGGTATTTTAATAGTTATTGACTTTCAATACATTTTCAAGAAAATTATTGTTTTATTTTCGCACAAAGCCTCGTAATATGTGAAAAAAGGTATGAAAAAAATACGTCAAAAACACGCGACCGATTCTCGCAATTTTAGACCGTATTTATTTGCATTTTGTGTTCTTTAGCTTTTTCGTAGCAAATCATGATAGCATGATATATTACCTTTATTTTGATGTACAGGAGTCAACTGGTTTTTTATCTTAAATAGCTATTTTACATGATTTAGCAAATGCCTTTATTTCGTGATAGGTACTCAAATTTACGCGTTTTTAAGCGAAATAGTAAAATACGATATTTTCTAGATATGACCATCTGAAGTACGAGCATCTTAGAAATCTACATTCTAGCTTTAAAAGATGACCTATTATAGAGGTTATATAAAAACCAAAATGTTAGATTCAGATACTTCTATAATATTGGTTTTCTATCAGTTTTGTGAAGCATGTTTTCACAAATTGTCCGCGTGCTGACTACGGTCGAGAATCTCAAGTTTAAAAGGAATGGCACAAAATGTGAATATTAATTTCAAAACAATTATAACGCAATTTCATCACCATAAAATAAGCTTTCAAAATATGTTTAAGTTTTTTATATTCGTTCTTTTTACAATGTTTTACAAGGCAAAATCTTTATGACAGAACTTAAGGACCGACTAGGTAATATACCTAGCTCGTTCACTTTTCAAGACCAAGTTCACTAAGTATAAATACTTGTAATATGGCGAACTAGGCGTTGCAAAAGTGGATAGACTATACCTTCTCGTCTTATTTACTTTCACTAGCAGCAGTGTTATTCAATAAGGAAACCGCCTTGCTATCAGCGCTGCGTCAGCGCTGCGGCAGCGTCGAACCTAAAAATGGTATTCACTAATGCACTTTAAACGACACTAGCGCTCGGCGACAAATGTGGCGTGAGCTGGAACTACACTGCGTCGAGAGTTACCGCCTACAGTTCGACGACTAGCTGTTCTACGTTAGTGAATACCGTTTTTCGCAGCGCTGCGCTCGACGTCGAAGTGAAGGCTGTCTCGTCGTCGAGCTCGTTGATGAACGCAGCGTCGAATGTGTAAATAAGAGAATAGTATAACAAGCCCAGCCGAGACCAACCATTCTGCAATTGTATACGATTTGTGACGTGACCATAATAATGTAGGTATGAAAACGTTCACGTACTTAACTTATAGTACGAATCTGTCCTTCTCATACATTTATTACATATAACTACCGCTACAGATTGCAGAATGGTATAGTTCGGGAAATATTATTTGACCGACTCTTATCTTACTTACGACCTTTTGTTTTGCGTCATTAACAATAGAAAAGTGCTAGACTGCTGATTGTTTAGTAAGTGTTAACGCAAAACAAAAGGTCGTAAGTAAGATAACAGTCGGTCAAATAATATTTCCCGAACTATACCTTGGCCAGGCCTGCTGGCCCATTACCGCGAACTTCGAAATTCGTAAATTTCTAGGTTTTCTTTGATATTATGATGATGATAACGAAGAAGCACAAACACAGCCGCAGGGTACTAGGGTTTTGTAAGCCAGATGATGATAATGACAATGACCGAAGTTCCTGCAATCAAGTAATTTCCCTTGATCTGGCAACCCTGACTTGGGAGCCGGGAAAGTAGTTGGTCATTCTGACACTGAATAATCTCGTCCACATTAGTACTGGTCAAAGGTCTGTTGTTGACGAGTTTGGGGCTGCGGATTTGGATTTGCAAAACTTCTGGCTTTTATAATCTAAAAAGCTACTTGTAGAAAGACAAATTAGTACATTACAGTACTGACTTAGTGCGTATTTCTAGAAAAAAAACATCGATTCTTGTGCACTGTTTGTCAGTAGAAAAAAGTGTAATCATATTTAAGGATTTCCTTCTAACTTTCCTTGGATTTAAATGTATTGTATTTTTGTACTTAATCATTCCAACAATGTATGATTAACACCATTCTATCTATGTGTATTACTACTAATTTCTAAGTATTGATTTGCTATAGCTACGAATAGGTATGGAGTCTTTCTCGTCGCCGCAACCACACGCTAAACGATCGACTCCGTTCCGTCGTTTTCTGCTCCCCTCATTGCCACTACTACTGAAACCGCAAGTACGAAATAAAATAGGTATCTATAGAGGTACTTTTTTATATATCTGTATTCACAAATCTGTACCATTTATATAAGTATATGAATTAAATCTAACTTCTATCTACATATTGGCCTTCGTATTGCCTTGTTTTGTTAAGACTTAAAACGGAAATTTCTTAAAACATCGCGAGTAAACCAAACTAATCCCAATAACGTCTAGTTTACCCTCTGGGTTGAAAAGTCTGTCTTGCGTAGTGTCAAGGCAAATCTTAGGTTTAGGTGGCAAGGCAGGGGCAGGGCCCAAGCTCCCGGGTTAGAGCTGTGGCAAACCGGAAAACGCTTGAAAATTAATACATGTTGAAAATATACGTGACATGAAAAACAGCACTCTTCTCTTCATTTTGAAATTAACACATTTTTCATTTAAAAAGTTACATTTTGCGGACAACTTACTATTTATATTATATTTTGTAGGACACAGACAAATTTCAAAAAAATGAGGGCTTCTGTTTACTTGAACCTTACCTACAGGCTTATGGTGGTACCGCGTCTAATCGTTTTTTGTCGCTGCCGTCACGTTCTAACAAATATGTGCAACGTAACAAGTGCGAAAGCCACCTGATCCGTAAAAACTGTCAATCTGCAGGCATAAAGGTTCAGCGACACTCTTGTGACAAATTTTGTACTGCTGTGTCCGTAGAAGAGCCGTGCATCCGCCGGTTACCACAGCGATATAAAATAGTGCAGTGATGTCGGGTTCAGCCGTGTGGCGACGGCAGCAAAGAATACATTTGTCACAATCGCAACTCTTCCCGCGGGTGTCGTAAAAGTCGACTAAGTGTCACTGAACATCGTCGTCATAGTTGAGACATGACTGCGATCGGCAATCCGCTTGCCCAGCGTGGCGATTATGGGCATTTACCTCCTAATGCGTCTATACGCATAGTTAATAGATGCCAACGTCCAGCAGTGGACTGAGATAGGCTGATGATGTGAAGTCGGGTTCTACCAGTGGTAGGAGCTAAATAGTTTCCACTTGAACTTTTCAATCGACGATAAGAGGCTTGTGGGACGGGATATTTATTTACTTCGATGTGGCGAACTAACTCGCTTTGTCGACAAATAATACCAGCGGTTACTGCTATTGCATTACGAGCGATGGACTCGAGGCTAAAACGAACATCGAACATCGAAAAATATGTCATTATTTGGGTGTTTGTTTCGAGTTATTTTCGTGGTTACACTTTTCGCGATAATGCTGATTATTGTAACTTCGTGTTTGGTTATCTTGTAAATGGTACATCTACCAAATAACCGAAATTCACCATAAAGCCTACAGCCAACTCACAGAAAATGTGACGAAAATGAGGCGGTTGAAATGTTCGAATAATGACCCAATTATAAGTGTTTTAAAGACCTATTGCTGTTGCTTTGCAGTCTAGAGCAAGAAACTTTTCCCAATTGCCACGTTTATGAGGGGTGCGGCTCTGCGGCTACACTGACGCGTAGCTGTGCAAAATTGACCAATTACATTCTTCAAATTCTAAATTCTAAACACTGTGAAGCGGTCTCATTGGCCGAGCTCCCACAGCTCCGCTCCGCTCCGCGTCAGTAGAGCTACACCCTCAGGTAACTTTTTTTTTAAATTCACTACTTAATAATTTTTTGGGAATGCGAGAACTAAAACTTAAAATATCAAAGTGTTAGCACTGACTTAATTTGCTTATTTTTTTTTAATCATACACAAATTTGTAATACCCATTGTGATACCGCATGGAAATAACTGTCGACAAAATTGGGTTGGTCGGGATTTACCTACATTTTACGCTGGCCAACTTTAGGTAAGCGCTCGGTAGGTGACAGAAGGCGATGACAACTACTGGTTCATTATTCAATTGAGGAATTCCCGATGGACGTTCAAGAAGCTTACATTTGCGGTTTGTCTTATTTCCTCTCGTTTTCATAGCATTTGGTAATTTTTCAACGAATCTTGTTTTGATATTGTGGTTCGGTTTATATATTGTAGGAAAAGTTTAGTGATTAAAAAGTATCTGCGGTTATTTGTTCTAGAACGAATAAATAAGTAAACGTTATGATATACTTAGTAACTTAACTACGCTTTTACTTAAGTCGGTTGAGTCCTACGGTAAGCTCAATAACGTTTGTGATATGACTAAGCGACAATATAAATAAATATACAGTGTGTGTCTACGATACTGGCTTTTATCGAAACCAAGGAATGCGATGCAGATTTCAAGCCAAATCGTGAACATAATTCGATTCAAAATGCTAATTTTAAAAGTAATTAACTTTCTAAGAAAAGTTAATTGAGAAGCAATGTACTTCAAAATTAATCGTTAATTTGCACTTGACAATGACAGATCGCAGCCACTCACAACGTTTGACAACTAAGCAGTACACGTGTTACATTGATTGTTCGGAGGAAATAAACTTAATTGTACGGTCAAGTTAATTATTTGTCAAATGTTAATACTTGAAAACGATTGCTAGTAATGCGTATTATTACTAGACCCCGGTATCGGAGGTGCAAAATAGTAGCTGTCAAGTTCTTAGGGATGGGGTAAAATATTTGTGATGTCGATAATTAAAGTTACATATCGATAATTTTTCTTTACCATAATAATAAGCTACGACTTTAATTAAACGCACCTATTTACGGTATAAACTAGGACTAACTATATATGTAATTACAAAATCAACAAAATATTTATTTAATGTAATGTAACATCGCCATACTTTTTATTGAGGCAATTGTCGATGAACCTTCTGAAGTTTGGGTTTTCGAATTTGGTCCAAAGTATGTTCCAACTGACGAAAAACTTAAGCAGATCTCGGTTACAGTTAAATAGATTTTTTTTCTTTTTTTATGAGTGTTTTCATACAAGATTGAGTTGCAATGCAAGATATGCAAGATTACAAC